>JAYMSV010001591.1:0-12508 GCA_036897745.1 Erodium moschatum | reverse complement strand
TCTGAGGAGCTTGGAGTGTTACATACAGAACACTCTTTCCCAGGATAGATTTATAGAACAACATAGTTCTCAATTATCTACGATTTTATATTTTATGGGGTATAAATCATATTTCGTATTAAATAGTTATGAACATTCGAAGAATTGCAGGGAGTTTAATAACTATTCACTTCACAATGTGTAGTATAAACTTGAAATTTTTACAACATTTTCGAGCAATCCGATTCGCAACTCGTTATAGTTTGTATTTGAGAATTTATACATAAACGGAATGATCAATTATTTTTTTTTATGGATATATATATTTTTTCTTTTTCTTATATTTACTTATTGTCGATAAGCATCCTGAATTATGTTTATGTTAGAGCATGCACAGTCGTGGTCTTGAAGCCGGCTGAGAGCTGGTGACTGAGAGTATGCGTCGCCTGAGAGTTGGCAAATGACTGGCTGAGAGGGCGCCGGTGGGGGAGGCGTGGTGTCTATGCGCCGACTGACAACAAAAGGGTGAAGAAAAAAGCTTAAACCACCACCACTTACCACCTAGCATTATAGGGTAGCGACTATTTGTGTTGAGTTATCATCAGAAAAATTTAATGTTTTTATTCTCTCCACCAGCCCCTCACAACGAACGCCGGCTGAGAGTGTTGTGGATGCTCTTGCCACATTTACGGTCAAATCACATGCATTGTCAATGGTTTTATTTAGCTCTTCCAATATTTATTATTCAAATATACTTATCTAGAAACTATAGGAAAACAAAAAGCACAGGCGGAAACAATATCACAAGATGGTCGGTCGGAGAAAGACATACGAGATTGAAGTTGGAAGAGTTGTAACTTTCAAATAGATTAGTGTCGGGATGATACCTCCAATAATGGACCAGCAATCATGTGCCACGTGAGCAATTATAACATACATGCATACGAAATAATTATAAGCCCAAAGCTAGTTAGTTCTCGTTGTCACAACAGTGATTCACATCCACCCAAGAAAATAATAAAAGAGAGGCCATTTTTAAATATAAGTTGAGGCAAAGTCTAGTAAGTGATAGGGTAGGTTGAAGTAGAGTACTATATAGCATTGAGCCAAGTCTCTTCTTTAAACAATAGCGGCTGCGTTGACTTTGTTCTCGTTGTGTCTCTGCTGCTCCTCTTTGTTTTTCTTAACAACAACATAAGTAAAAAGCATATACGTTGTTTCGGGATTGGGACTTGCAGAGCATGTGGAGGCAAGCGTGCAAAACACTATGTACAGACCCGTATCCTAGACACGCATAGTAGACCTACTTCTCATACAAAGTTATATTATTTTTTTTGCATATCGGGATGTCAATATCTTAATAGTGTTTATGATTTTAAAAGTCAAATACAAACACTAGTTCAGTTAAGTTAAAACTTGATAGACTTATAAACAAAACTTTACGGATGGACAATATTTCGTTTTTCGAGAGAGAAAATCATCCTATTGTTCTTAAACGATGTCGGGAGATGTGATGAACATAAAATCAGGAGGGTGGGTACCGTCTTCTCCTCATTGTCCATTACTACAAGAGCATGAAGAGTAAAGCTTATGTCTCTTTAGGCTAGAATGAGCTCTGAAGGTTGATTGTTTTTCACAATAATTGGAACCGCAAGATCCATACATTTATGGTTGGAACGATTGAGTTTTTGAATATTTGACCGTTGCGCTGTGTATACAGATGGTTGAAGTATGATTAGAGTTATTTAAAGAGATAAGTGGTAGAGTAAACACGAAAGTTTTGCCTCATGGTAAGTAATATAACCAAAATCCATCGATATCGTTTTGGCCTTGGCCCAAACCCCTTATTAGTTTGTTATTAGGCCAATCTGAACACCCAAATGTACTTTATCCTCCTCTTATGATATCGCCGAAAATAACGACAACCTTCGTATTACAATGAACTCCGCTCGTTAGTGCAATGCATTCACCTAGTTACATAAATTCATCAACATGTTTTTTCTTTAGTGACCTTCTTTCTAGTCTCAATAATAAAATAATAAAGGAATGAAGGTCTCAAACAAAGGCCTGCTTCAACTTGTAATCGAATACAAACAGAAGGACACCATCATTACGAGTCCATATTATTCAATTTCCCCTTGAAGGCCCATGACAGCCCAAATCTCAATTTCTATAGTGATATAGTATTGGGTTTAAGGGAGTCCTGGGCCAATCCAGTTGTGCCACACAGTTTAGTTCTACGCGATGGGCTGGGCCTATACGTGTTTTGGGTTTGCTTAGTGAGCAGGTAACGTTTTGGGTATACAATTCACCAAAACGTGTCTGGTTCCGCGTAGTAGAAAATTCAAAGGCAAAACCTGGTTGTGTACTGAGTCTCCTTCTTCCTTCTCCAGTCCCACTGTCTGAAAACAACTTTAATCTCTCAAATTAAAGCGGCTTTATGCGAAAGAGAAAGTGAAACCGAAGCAGTCAAGGCCGAGTCTCTCCTCCATTGCTCAGTTCCTCCCAAATCTGGTACTCGTCTTCGCTCCTTCTCTCGGTAACGTCATCTCAGAGAGACGCGTAGGGCTTGGCCCAAGTCAGATGTGCTGTTGGCGTCCTCGCCGAACGAGCGACGGACAAGGTTGGGGTTTCATTTCTGATTTCAATTCGATCAATTGTTTGACTGGAATCGAGTTTCTTCACTCCACACACAAATCCGGCGACATTGACGCGTACTCCCATTTCTCTTTTACTCACAGATTTTGTGAAGTTGTCTCTAACAATCAGATAGTGTTTGCAGTTGCTGAAGGAGACTTAGGAGCGGTTTCATCTTCGACTCAGAATTGAACTGATTTCTGTGATTGTTGACTTCACATACTGAAGCCCTAATTCTCCAAGTACGTGCTCTTATTTTTTGAATTTTCTCTTGCTGTTGGAGTTTTTTTTGGTGTTTGGTTTACAGTGTCGGGTTCTCTGTTTCAAGTTCCCTCATGGAGGGACTCTCCAAAACCAGAGTGTACAGATCTGTGTTGGGATTTCACTGCCCATTACTATGATTTTCCAGATTTTGATTTGTGGGTTTCTTGACCTGTGCTGTTGTTTGTGTAAGTTTGAGATTGCCAAAATATTTGGGATTTGAAGCTTTTGGGTGTTGAAATTTTCTGCTCATATTCATTTCCAAGTTTAGGGAGGTTAGTGGGCCAGAGGAAGCTGATAGAGTTCAGTTCAATGAACTTAAATGATTAGAGGTATGTCAAGTAAGAAAAAAACATGATGATGTATGAATTAATGTCGAAGATGAAGCTATATATAATTGAGTACAGACGAAAGGTACAAATAGTAGATTCTAACAAATTTTGCTAAATGATTGAAGTGAATGGTTCCACTTCGTTTCTGGAATGGGTTGGTGGTTGTTGCTGTTATGTACCTTTTTCTGGTCTGTTGCTTATATCGTCAACATTTACGTATCTATTGTAGGAACATTTTCTTTTGTTTGCAAGCTCACTTTTGTTTCTGGCTTTATTTTTCCGACTTTTATCATTTTTCTTTTGACATGGTCCTAGCAGTTCTCCTGTTATAACAGTTTTGCTTTTTATGATTGGTAGAAATGTCTCGAGTTGAGGATTTATGGGAGCGATTAGTTCGTGCTGCATTAAGGAGGGAAAGAATTGGGACCGATGCCCTAGGTCAACCAGTTGGTGGGATTGCTGGGAATGTTCCATCTTCACTCTCAAATAACAGGGATATAGATCCAATTTTGAGAGCTGCTGATGAAATTCAAGACGAAGATCCCAATATCTCTAGAATTTGTATGTTTTTCACTTCGCAGTTGCTATATGCTAGATATTTATGATTTTTGATTACTTTTAGCATAATAATATATGTGGCTCCATTTCAGTTATCATACAAAATTATAAATATGTGAATTAAAACATCTCCTAAGCTTGTTTTGGGTACAATGTTTTGCATGCTTGTTGGTATGCTAATAGGCTACACATAAATTTTCCACACACATCATTTGGCTAGATATTGGCAGAATATGGTCAATATTAGCGTTGTTAAGTAGGGCTTAGGTTACTTAGGTTTTATTATCTGGACTTAAAATCATATCCATGATTTTGTGATGGCATGTCATAGTCATACTCTTCTTTGCTCCTTGCTCATTCAAAGCTATCAAACTATTTTCTTCCTTCTTAACCACATCTCTTTTGGGGTCATGAGAAAGGAAATCTGAATCCATAGCTCTTGGATTGATATCAATTTGTCTTTCAGAACCACTTGGTGCTATACTATTCTTTAGCAGTCTAAATGGTAGCTTTTATGGTCTTGAATAATTAATTCTTTAGGAGAAAGATTAACGTTTGTTCCATTCTTTCAGTAGTGATAGAAGAGTTTTTTTTTGGTTTGGTTCATAGAAACAAAGAGAAGCAGATCTATTCATTGGCCACAGGAAGAAAACTACCCCAAGGCTAAAAGTGACTAATAAGATACACTATCTTTTGGTCACATATCATTTACATGCCTTGATTAATTGGTGACAGATCATTTACATGCTTTAAGAATTGAACAATAACGTAAGGCCTAAATTTTGTCCAGTAAGTTAACATAACTCAGGGTAGTTTTCTGCACGTGACCAATACATAAGGTAACTTTTGGAAATCAACCCTATATTTTTATACAAAACAAGTTTTGCAGAGCTTTGATTAGTCTAAAGATCCTTATTTGTCGACTCGTTGAGTTTTTGCAGATCCCTAGTTTTAGAACTTTGATAGCAGGTAACTGAATCAATCTCCCGAAATGATTCTTATTTTTTAAAACTCCTCAATTTGGAACATAAATGTTGATCATGCCCAACTTGTTAAAAAGAATATTAGTTGAATCTTATTTAAAGCCTTTATAAAAAGATCACATCTCCTGTAAAAATATAGTTTTGTTACTTCTTTTTTATGAATGTGTTGCAGCAGGAGAGAATATATTTAATTTACTGATTGTTAAATCCGTAAGTACAATGTATAGGGAATTATCCACACCAAAAAAGAAACGAACTAAGATTGGGAAACGGACTAAAGTACTAAGTTTACTTGAACCACTTTTAACAAAATGACAATGACGTCGAGACATTAGTTGAGAGATAATGTATCCACATTTGTAATAAACATAGTTTCCTTTTATGGGTGATATTTAATGAATTGCTGTTCCAAAATTGCCCTTGTCGCTACACACTTCCAGTTTGGGAGTGTGTCTCACTTACAGCCATCGGGGGCTATTTCTCTAATGGTTTAAATTGGATCCCAAACTTATCCTTATCCTTAGTGGCACCCCTAGCGAACTTCTCTCTCTCTCTCTCTCTCTCTCTCTTATATGTATATAGAGCTTAGAAATAAAGTACAAACTCATGCGTAAAATACAAACCTACTGACTCGTGGAATTTATGTACACAACCGTTGTAACTTAGTGCACAATTTGTTGCAACCTTGTTCACAGCTTGGTCGTAATGGAAATGTGTGTTAGGTTCCAAAGAAAATGTGGATGAAGCTCCAGCAAATGTGTTAGGTTCCAAAAAAAATGCGGATGAAGCTCCAGCGAACTGTGCCACACATATCGCTGGGACATACTGCATATTTCGTTGGAACCTAGTGCTCATTTCGCTCTAACCTTTTTTTCACAGACTTAGTCATAAAAGTTCCAACAAAATGTGCACTAAGTTCCAACATTTTTGTACATAAGTACCAGTTGTTTGTAGATATGTGAAGTTGGTATCCAACCCGTCTAGTGCCAGTTTTATGTTTGTAACTCGAACTTACTTGTGTTTTAGTGGATGGTGTACGAACTTGATGGCTGAAATTTCCTTTTTTCGGGTGTGGAATAAAATTCTATGGCTAAACATTTTTATGTGTTTGACATAGCTAATTTAGTTAAATTTATTCTTACCTGCAGTATGTGAGCATGCTTATTCACTTGCTCAGAATCTTGATCCTAATAGTGAAGGAAGAGGTGTTTTACAGTTCAAGACTGGTTTGATGTCGGTCATTAAGGTATGTTGTAGTATATGTAGTTACATTGTTTTGCATATCGTGAACTTCCACTGTGAATGATAGAAATTAAATTTCTGTGTTGTGGTTTACGTTCACTAGTTACTTTTTCGAGCTCATCGAAATAAGACAAGTTCCTATTTCTTGCAATTTGGCATCATGCATATTTGGGTTTATTTCAATAGTTAATTTTGCATATTTCTCCATTTTGATAATTTTCAGCAAAAGCTTGCAAAGAGAGATGGTGCGACGATAGATAGAAGCCAAGACATTGCTCGCTTACAAGAATTCTACAAACTCTACAGAGAGAGGAACGATGTAGACAAGCTAAGAGAAGAAGAAATGGCGTTAAGAGAGTCGGGTGTTTTTAGTGGAAACCTTGGCGAGTAAGTGATTCAATTATTGGAACTAGCTTTTCTTATTAATAATTGTTGTGTACTGAAATTATGACGTTCTCCAAAATTTCCCGTATCTTTTGTGCTTGGTTTGTTGGCTCACATGTTAAATTTAGGTTGGAGCGGAAGACAGTAAAGCGCAAGAGAGTTTTTGCAACTCTAAAGGTTTTAGGATCAGTACTGGAGCAGCTTACTCAGGAAATTCCCGAAGAGGTTGGATCTATAGTCTTCTAAAGTTGTTTCTTATGGCATCGTCTAAAAGTAACTGATTTTTTGGGACCTTATTATGAAATACCTGTGACATGTAAAGACCATTTTTATCATGCTGCATATTCTTATTGGTAGACCACTGAGCATTGTTTTAAAAATCGCTCAGTGCGTACGCCTCGAGGTGTGGCGACCATATTTAGCCCTGAGGCGGCGCCTCTTCAGGTGTTTCTGAGCGTTGCACCTCATATGGTTCCGGTGAGGCGTGCACTTCACCCGCCACCTCACAGTTTTTGCTGTTTTGGGACTTTTAGGGCTAATTCGTGTAAGAATTTCTTACAGCCAATATGAATATCTACTCCCTGCAAGTGAATACAAACACAGTTCAAGAGAAAGGATTAGATACACCATACATTATTCTTATTGACGTAAAGACTTGGGTATTATAAGCAGTAAATAGAAGAGGTTGTACGTAACAAGGAATCAACTTATAGAATCACTTATAAGCAGAGGTAGTAGAGCAGAAAGAAATAAAATACAGAAAAAAACATAGAATAAGAGTTAATTTTTCTCCAATTAAGAATGAACTCTATGTAAATGGCATCCTATGGGAAATAATCAATATAAAATGTTAAATACAGTAGTTTTGCCTGTGACTGTAAACGAAACAACTGAGTTTGTAGGAGTTCCAACTGTTTACTCAGTTCCAGCTTTTTACAAAAAGACTTAGGAATCCACTTCAAACCGCAACCGTAATATTCTATCCTAAGCATGTGTTTTAATTTCTAAAGTTGTCACAACCTGCTTGAGATTCTAATTTTGTGTTCCCCTGATATATTTTGTTTATGCAGATGACTGCTCGATTTTTCTATTTTATATGAATTTGATTCTTAGATTTAGTTGGAAACTAGTGAATCTTCGAAAGGCGTTGGCTACTATGGTGGTATTACGTCTGATTAGCTGCATGCATATCTAAACTATGCTTTCAATGTAAATGTTATTTACCGTACAACTTAATCATGTCTCTTGGTGCATCCTCTTATATTGCGTTGGCACCCATATTTGTCTGAAGAAACTGCATCTATCAGGGCATTTTAAGCTCTTCAATGTGTTCAGTTCTAAATAAATGTTTTATGAAGGTCCATAAAATGTAGTTCGGTCGTTCTAAATTATGTTCTCTATGTGATGAGTGGACTGTACCCTTCCTTAGATTAGTTGAAGTTGGTTGTGCTTCATATTAGTCTATTAGATAGATCTTCTTGATTTCATGGTTTGCTTTAGTTGTTAAAGCGCGACATCTGTGTGAATCAATGATTGACATATTTTTTATTATCTTTAATTAAAATACATTATTGTGTTTGGTCATCTGTTTTAATGATTGCTCTATTTTGCAGCTCAAGAGAGTTATGGAATCAGATGCAGCTATGACAGAGGACCTAGTTGCCTATAACATTATTCCACTTGATGCTCCTACCATTACCAATGCTATTGTGTCTTTTCCTGAGGTTTATTTGTCTTCTAGTTTGAGCATCTGTACATTTTTTGTTATGTGGGCCTTCCTTGATCGGATTAAATTATTGTCAGGTTCAAGCAGCAGTATCTTCTTTGAAGTACTTCACGGGCCTACCAAAATTACCCGTGGACTTTTCTATTCCTCCCACAAGGGGCCCTGACATACTAGATTTTCTGCACTATATCTTCGGATTTCAGGTTTATACATCTATTGTAGCATAGCTTATGTGCTGTTTTTACTATTCAAGAAATGGGCCAATAAGGTTGAATCTATGGCTCATAAGAGGCATTGATACAACAGATGTTGCTAAACCAGTGTACAGGGTGGGTATTCGGAGTACACTTTTTGATTTAGTTCCCTTAGAACATTTAGCCTAGAAGACTCAAACATATCACACTTGACTGGTAAAATGTCTATTAGGATGGGTTATTTGAATCGCGAGGGTGTGTTAGCAAGCTCTTCCTATGGGGAAATGAGAAAATTTCAAATTGATGTGTATGGTTGCCCTTCAGGAGTGATTCAGATATTCTGCTTTTGTTTCTGTTAGAGCCCAATCCATTCCGAAATCTCAAGTTCATGGGTGGAGGCCTTAAGATGCTTCTGAAGTTGTCACTGAATCAATATTCTTCCAATGTGGATCACTTCAACAATTTATGTTCGAATTGAAAACAACCACAGTTTTGAATAGTTCATCTGCTTAGAGGATTTTGCAATTACTGTTTGGAGGACCTCAAAAGGTGGTATTAGAAAATCAGAAAAGATAGTTAAAGGAGATAAGAATATTGAAGAACTAAATTTATTGCTTTGAAATGAACTTGTTGGAGGTGTTGATTATTATGTTGCTCGAGGACTACCTAAATGATGTAATCTTTTTCTTCCTTTATTTGGTAGATTGTTTTTGAGGTAGTTCTTCGTTTCTGTTCTTTTTCAGCCACGGTTCTCTCCAGACTCCATGTCTTCCTATAAGAATATTTTAAATATATTTATTTATACTTCGAGATTTTAAATGAATTAATTTAAAAGTGTGAAGGACTTAGTGATGATATAGTTGTGCTTTGATTTTCATATCTATGGTAGCAGTTGCATATAGCGTGTCACTAAAACTATCTTCATTGTTGTGTACTACATTCGATTGTCTGTTGTAGAACTATTGTCTACAGCCTTTGACATAAAAGTTAGGAGTTTGTCTTTCCCTTTTTCCCCACCTAAAGCTAAATCTTCGTGTCATCCAGAAAGATAATGTTTCCAATCAACGCGAGCATATAGTTCACCTTCTTGCAAATGAGCAATCCCGACTTGGCATCCTTGAAGAGACAGAGCCTGTAAGTCTCATAGATTATCCCGTTAATGTTATCCATGATGCTATGGAGTACTCTATGATTATTAAATTACATTTGACTGACATGAAATGTTCTGGGAATCTGTATCCTTTTGTCTAATATCTTTGATTATTCTGCAGAAATTGGATGAGGCTGCTGTGCAGAGGGTATTCTTAAAGTCCCTGGATAACTATGTTAAATGGTGCAACTACTTGTGCATCCAACCCATCTGGAGCAAGTATGAATGCTCAAACTCTTTTGGATATTTTCTTTTGCTGTTTAAAGACTTCTAAGATGATTGACAGGACTTTAATATCTTCTGTAGCTTGGAGTCCGTTAGCAAGGAAAAAAGATTACTATATGTTTGTTTGTACTTTTTGATATGGGGTGAAGCTTCCAACATTAGATTTCTTCCCGAGTGTTTGTGCTACATATTTCATCATGTAAGTTGAGTATTTCATTCACAAAATACCTTTTGGAGGCTTCTCCATGAGTAATATTTCCCGTTCTTGATATTCATTGAAGAAACACTCTTACATGATTAATATGCCTTATTTTGCTATTGCAGAGTTAGTTTTTTTTGATACCTATGTTGAAACAAAAGAGAATTTAAGTACAATGAAAAACACCTTTACATTGGCAATTGTCCTGCACTAAATTAAAAATCAAACTATAAGTAAGTAGGAAAGACATAGGCAAAGATATGGGCACCGAATTACAAGTTTCACTTGTAAGTTCCTAATTCAGTAGTAGCTGTTCTAACATTCCCCCAAATGTAACTTATGCAAGATCCTCATGAGGATTTGGGGTAGACATAAGTCATTTGGCCGCTAGAACTAACGAAGATAGTTGTGATGCATCTCACTTTATTATTTACACTTGAATTTGTATAATGATTACCAACCTACCCGAAAATTAGATTATTGTCCTGCATTTTATTTGTTGACTAATTATGCAATTGTTTTCGCTTTTGTTAACTGCATTTGTAATGGTATGTGTTACATAAGTTTTCTAACTGTTATTTTCTTTTCTCCCTTCTTAGTTGAATCGTATATTAACTGTTCTACTTTGGTTGACATATTTAATGATTAGATGGTTAGAGAAATGGATGAGATACTGAGGCAGCAGGTTGCACAGCCAGCAAATAGTTGCAGTTCAGAGGATGGTGGTGTATCGTTCCTAGATCAAGTTATTGCTCCTTTGTATGACGTTGTTGCTGCAGTATGTTTCTTCTCCTTCAGATATTGCCTATAATCTTAGAAGTTAATGATCTTTGCTACAACATTGAGCTTCTTGCAAATGTGAAATTTGATTAGTCTCATTTGCCAACATTGATTTGCCCGCTTGTTCAATATCATGTACTTGACAATTCCTCATGACCGGAAAGAGAAATATAATTAGTTACAGTAGTGGAGTTGTTGAAAGTGAAAGGAGCTGCGGTGATAGATTTATAATGGTGTGCACAACCAAAATATTTACATCAACAAATAGCAGTTACAGTTTTATTTATATTTTTCTATGCATCAACAATTGTCCTCTTGTTTATAGGGCGTGATAGACTTTTTTCCTTGATACATCGTTCTTGAAAGCTGTTATCTAAGCACAATTGTTACAATTTCATGTTAGTGGAAATTGATATTCATCTTTATTGGGAGAACCGTTAGGGCATGTTTTGGTCCAATGGTAAAGTTGCTGCCTTATAACCTTGTGGTCACAGATTTGCGCACATGACAACCCCTCCCTTACTTTTTTCTTTCTGTTTTGCCCTTTTGATTGGAGAACCATCTCATTATTACTTGTGCATTTATATTAAACGGCATGTCAGGCAATGAAAGCATATGAACTTTGAGATGGATGGTAGGCTGTATATATTCGTTTGGTCTTCCAGTTAACAAATTCAGGTTTTAGGTTGGAGTAAAATTTAACATGGTACCTGAGATGGTTTTATCATTAGGCCTGTGTAGCGAGTTTGTGTTGCCTCCTAGTGTGGGCATGAGGAGTGTTGAAGTATCTATATTGATATTGTGTGGAGTTTGAGATCTCTTGATAGTTGGCCCTCCATATAGCAGCTGAAGTTCTTATGGCTGAGTAAAAAATTGATTTATTTACATACATATATTTCTCCTTTTGTTTTTCTTGTTATGCGTTTTGTGCTGGAATATGTCATAATTTATTTGGAACAACTCACAGGAAGCTGGGAACAATAATAATGGACGAGCACCACATTCTGCATGGAGAAACTATGATGATTTTAACGAGTATTTTTGGTATGATTTCTAGAATTTTTTATGTTTCATCTTCCATAAGAGTTATCATGTTCTTATGTCTTGCCATTTTCTTTTGCAGGTCACTTCATTGTTTTGAGCTCAGTTGGCCATGGCGCACGAGCTCCTCCTTTTTTCTAAAGCCAACACCAAAATCTAAGGTAGTCCCTTCATAAATTAGAGTTACTGTTTCATTAATAAAATCAGAGTTCTTCAAGCTCTAGAACTGATCTACTGAAAACAAAAACAGTTCTAGAACTGATTAATCCACGTTACAGAGTTATTTCTGTGTGCTTGTGATCATTTTGATCTTTCCTTCATTCTCCTGCTTACCAACACCTTTTTTAAACAGTTACGTACATGATGGCACATAGTTTATAAACTGACTAGTTGTATCAAGAGTTGACAATTTGGATCTTTTTAAAAAAGTACTAAGGTGTTAGGGTCATTATTTTCACGTTCATACACCGTGCTAACGTCAAATAACCTAATACATTTAATAGTTATGTTGTTTTGGACTGCCTAACATAGACAGCTGTTAATCAAAGTGCCATGCATAATATCACAACAAGGGCACTGCGATTAGGGTATGTTATAATTTTAACAATTAACTAAATTACATTTGCTGATAGAAGTGATTTCTGTCACATAATTAAAAACAAGACAAGGCGAAAGGCCTAAGCTGGTTTGGGTATGTATAGCTTAGGAAGGTTAATGACCTAGTTCGAAAGGCGAATCTAAAAGGATTAGGCAGAACCTAAGTTAGCATGGAAAAAGATAGTAAGAAAACAAATCAAAACATGAGACGTAATATAGG
>JAYMSV010001590.1:0-12513 GCA_036897745.1 Erodium moschatum | reverse complement strand
AGTTGCGGTTACGTTATTCAGGCGATGCTGTTCACCCCGCATGGCAATCAGTTGGGCATGTGGTATGCCTTTTTAAGACCTGCATTTAAGATATATTTGAATTTGTATGGACTTGTTTGTTGAGTATTCTTCTAACGAATTCCATTTTTTTGTACCTCTGCTGTTTTAGATCAAGCTTACTGCTCAAGAGGAGGTCGCCCTTGAGCTTCGTGTTAGCCAGGTAGTTTTGGTATTGCTAATAGAATGGGTATTTTTATTTATTTATCTTTTCTAAGCAATTTTCACTTGTTGCTGTTCTGTGTAGGGAGCTCCTGTTGATGTGAACCATGGTTTTAGTGTTGATTTTGTTTGGAAGAGTACAAGCTTTGATAGAATGCAGGGGGCCATGAAAACTTTTGCTGTGGATGAAACTAGTGTCAGTGGGTAGGTTCCACTAGTAGTTTCTTTTATATTTTTGCTTATGCTCTGCGAATCAGTACAATACATGGATTCTTTACTTCAAAGTATTTATGGTTTATCCCCACGACATTGAGTGCCTAAGCTGGGTTTTAAGCTGGTTGTTATTTCCCTCTGTTATGATTAGCCAGACATTTTAAATGCTAAGTGCATCCATATTATCAGGTATTTTTGGTTGTAAACTGGACTTTTGGTATGCAGGTATATTTATCACCACTTATTGGGGCATGAGGTTGAGGTTCAAATGGTCCGGAACACCCTACCTCGTCGTTTTGGTCCACCTGGTCTTCCAGAGCTCAATGCTTCTCAGGTATGGTTTTGGAGTGTGCACTATTATATTTGTCTCTGAACCTGAACATTTTTTAGTAATTCATTTTCTTCCCATGTTTTTATTATTTACTTGTGAGCTATGTGTTATGATGACGAAATGTGCGTTAGCATATAAACTGTCCATTCAATTAAAAAGTTTATGCCTTCAAGTTGCAATTTCCTGATTGGTCTGTACGATACTTCATTTTCAGGTTTTTGCTGTGAAGAATGTTCTTCAGAAGCCCGTAAGTTTGATTCAAGGCCCACCCGGCACAGGTAAAACTGTTACTTCAGCAGCGATTGTGTATCATATGGCTAAACAAGGTCAGGGGCAGGTGAGTTCACCAACAAGTTTCATATTAACTAATAATAATATTATTTAGTTTTTCCCCTTTTGACCAAGCCTTTTCATTAGGTATTGGTTTGCGCCCCAAGTAATGTAGCTGTTGACCAACTAGCTGAAAAGATAAGTGCCACTGGGTTAAAGGTAAGGGTATATAATTGATTGACATTTATTTGATGGCTGCATCCCATTGGGCATCATCAACATTAATAATACTATCTCTGATAAAAAAAACATTAATAATATTATCATCTATGCTCTATGTAGCATAAAACAATAGCTTTTGGGTAACTGATAAGGATGGTCTCTGGTATAAGTAGATGAATTGCTCCTGCAGGGTGTGTACGTGGTCATCATACCACAAAGTACATGTTGCCACAGTACATGCATATCAAAATATAATCTATCTGATTCCAATGAAACTATTGATGGTAAATTTGTGACAAATATGATTTAGCCAAATACATTTTGTTTCTCTAGATAATCTGAACTGGCCAAACCATTCAGATTTGAGCTGCTGCTTTTAAAAAATTAATAGGATTTCTAGTTGAATGACCGCATTATCATTTATCATATGATCATGATAGTAGTTTTGCATTGTGATATTTTCCCTTCTTGTCAACAATGTTTTCTGTTTAATTGGATTTCTTGTTTTTGTTTCGTAAGGTGGTTAGGCTGTGCGCAAAGTCAAGGGAAGCTGTAAGTTCTCCCGTGGAGCATTTGACTCTGCATTATCAGGTTTGCTCTGTCGTTCGTATTTAAATTTTTTTTTTTTTTTCATGATAAAGCCTATCCTTTTTCCTTTGTCGTTTGTTCATGATGTATTTTTTGTTATGAATTATTGCAGGTTCGACATCTTGATACATCCGAAAAGAGTGAACTCTACAAGTTACAACAATTGAAAGATGAGCAAGGTTTTTCCTTCTCTCTTTCCTCATCCTTTTCTTCTGATTTTGTAGCTAATAATATGTTTATTGTTTGAATGACTTTGCTATTTGAAAGTTACGTATATCTGAGTTGTCGGTACCTTCTACCTCGAGAATCATCTACTGGACTTGTTTATAGCCTGTAATGGTAGGAATAGGCCTATTGCCAATACTTAATTGATGGGTGTGCCCAAGTGGAGGTTTGTTGGGTGTACAAAGTTGTCTAACTCTACATAGTGTAGAAATTTGGTTAGCTGCATTAAAGTTGGTACATTTGCGAATCTGATAAGTATCTCATCTTGCTCCCTACATTTGTCTTCACATTTGTGGAAATGTGTTATAATCTACAGTTGGTGACTGGTTACTGCTGTCTACCTACAGCTTTTCTGGTCCATTTGTAATTTAAATCATGGTCTTATGACTTGAATTACATGTGGGTTGTGTACTTGTACGTACTATTCTGGTTAATTTTTTTACCCGATCATTGTAGTAGTGTGTTTATGTTTTAAGGTAACGCCTTTAGAAAATCTTAGGGCTTCCTGAATGATTTATCGTGTTCAACCCTAGAAGTTGTCTACTGTTTGTGGAAAGAGGATAAAACTTAACGTTTAATTATTTTTTAAATATTATTTTTACAGGAGAATTATCCAGCAGTGATGAGAAAAAGTACAAAGCACTAAAGCGAGCTACGGAAAGAGAAATTTCCCAGAGTGCTGATGTCATTTGTTGCACATGTGTTGGTGCCGGAGATCCTCGGTTGGCAAATTTTAGGTTTCGCCAGGTTTGAATGCATTCTTTACGAACATGTATTCTCATATAAAACTCAAAAGCTTCCACACTAATTATTTCTTTTATTCCCTGACAGGTTCTTATTGATGAGTCTACTCAGGCAACTGAGCCTGAATGCCTCATTCCTTTGGTTCTTGGGGTAAAACAGGTACTTGGAGAACTTTTTATTGATGACTTGTAGAATATTTTACCCTTTGATCTTCTAACTAGAGTTGTTTTTAGGCTGTCCTTGTTGGTGACCATTGCCAACTTGGTCCAGTCATTATGTGCAAGAAAGCAGCTCGTGCTGGGTTAGCCCAATCTTTGTTTGAACGGCTTGTTCTTCTTGGTGTCAAACCAATAAGATTGCAGGTAATAGTCCTTTACACACCTGCAAATTCACCTGTTCTATTTCTGGTTTCCCCTCTATTATTTTAGGTGTTTCTTTACGTAATTTTCTCCGTTTTAAATTCTCCGGTGAAATTTGTATATTTCATTGTTTTTATAATCACTTTGATGTCTTCTCAGATTTCATCTCACTGATTTCTTATTGTGCTATATTATTTTAGGTCCAATATCGCATGCACCCATCTCTGTCTGAGTTTCCATCTAATAGTTTCTACGAAGGCACGTTGCAAAATGGTGTAACTGTCAATGAACGGCAGTCATTGGGCATTGATTTTCCTTGGCCTGTGCCAAACCGTCCCATGTTCTTTTATGTCCAGGTACAGTAGTTGCTGAGAAATGCCATGTTTATAGCTGTAAATGTAATTACCACTTTAAATACAGGAAGTCATCTAAAAGGTTACTTGATCATACACCTGGTAAAGTGGCATGATTGATCTGCCTAAATAAAATACTGATTTTATTTAGAAGAAATGGTGTATCCTCTTAGCAACCTTGCAGGTCATCCTAATTTTGATCTTGGATTCATATTATTGTCTACTTGTCAAGGCCTCTACTGCTCAAGTACTTTTTTCTTATTATTCGTTGTCATGCTTTGACTTCACATAGTTGTTTACCAGATGGGACAAGAGGAGATAAGTGCCAGTGGAACATCCTATCTAAACAGAACTGAAGCTGCAAATGTTGAGAAAATTGTAACTACTTTCTTGAAGAGTGGTGTTGTCCCTAGTCAGGTAAACCTGTATATGTCTTGTCAGTTGATGTACAATGTTCCTTTTGAGGACGATAATTAATTATGCTCTTGAATGTACAGATTGGCGTAATAACACCTTATGAGGGACAAAGAGCATATATTGTGAATTACATGTCACGGAATGGTGCTCTTAGACAGCAACTCTACAAAGAAATTGAGGTAATAATTTGATTTGCTTCAAATACTGATTCCATGTGCTTCTGAATTGCATGCACATTTAATTATATACTTCAGGTTGCTAGTGTGGACTCATTTCAAGGAAGGGAAAAAGATTACATCATCCTGTCTTGTGTGAGGAGTAATGAACATCAGGTGGGCAGATTAATTTCTTGCACTTTATTTGTCGCAATCTTCTTGATGGAAGTTGAATTTTATAACTGACAGTTGTCTTTTGATAATATTTCCCCCTATAAGTAGTTTTTCAGGAAGTGCTTGTGCATGTGGCAAAGAAAAAGTAGATGAACTATTTTGTGATAATACTTACTCTGTTAGCTCGTGTATATCTGAACTCTTTAAGTAATTTTTATTTTAATGACCTCTTACCAACTACCCCAACTTGTATTGGTCTTCTATTCTGGCTGTTGTACTAACTTGGTCGTCTATTTTTATTTTTATTTTGTGATAATACTTACTCTGTTGCTAAAAGGTCTTCTATTCTGGCTGTTGTACTAACTTGGCCTTTCTGCCTCCATGCAAATTTTCTGTTGCCGAGTTGTTAAAGCTTGGCACTTAAAAAAAGCTGCCTAATAGTATCCCGATTCCTCATTTCCATTGTTGTAAGAAAATTGGGAATCTTCTTGTGTTATGAAGGGCAGTATATATATCTACTTTTGCTCTTTCCCTCTCTTTTTTATGTGTAACATGGACCTTACCAGCTCATTTATGATGTTAATTATATATATGTAAGAAGTAATGATTATCCACCTCTTCGTGTTTTCTTTCAATATTTTGATGTTAGTTACGTAATCATTGATTGGTTGTTCTCTTCCTTTTAGGGTATTGGATTTCTCAATGATCCTCGTAGGCTCAATGTTGCCTTAACTCGTGCTCGTTATGGCATTGTCATCCTTGGAAACCCTAAAGTTCTTAGCAAACAGCAGCTATGGAATGGTTTACTGACACACTATAAGGTAACTACTCTTTAACTTCAAAAAAGTATCCTGTTTGTTTGTTTGGTTGTGTTTTTGTAAAAAAAGAAGAATGAATAATGGAGTTGGTGCTTCATCATTCCATTTTGTCCCCATACCTCCTACTTGCTAATATGTTCATGTAGTAAAAATACTAATTCATGCAAAGGTATTATTGGTCATCCCTCCACAATTTTCTTCTATAAATGGAAAGTGTAACCTTATTTTGAACATCCGTTTTTGAACAGGAGTACATTTTTGTAACTAATGCCACTGTATTTGATAGTTTATCACCTTCTTCTGAGTGTTGCTGTTTAAGGTCATGGAACAGTCTACTCATCTTTTTGCAGCTTGGCAGTTCATGATTGTTAACTGAAAATCACTTACAAACTTCTACGAGAAAGTTTTGTTATCCCTCCAAAAATAAATTATTTATGTGCAAGTTTCTTTGACAGCTTTTGATATTCGTTTCTAACAACTTGTTTGCCATTCCTTTCTCAAATTTGTTCAATCAGGAGAATGAATGCTTGGTTGAAGGGCCTCTGAATAATTTGAAGCAGAGTATGGTCCAATTTCAAAAACCCAAAAAGGTATGGCATGAACTGCTCCAATTGATATATATTGGTCGTGGATACTATTTGCTTCATTTATTGCTCCGATGTTCGCTGTCCGTTAAGAATATATCTGACCCATTTGTTATTACTTGTTTTTTAGGTCTATAATGAACATAGGCTTTTCTATGGCGGTGGACCGGGTATTGTGCCTAATGATAATTTTGGATCTGTTTCCTCATCTAGCCCAAATGCTGATAGGAGAAGTGGTGGTCGAGCAAGGGGTATGGCCTCTTAAGTTTTAAGATGACCACAATTGCTTGTGTTTGTTATGCCATTTTGTTACATCCTAAATTTTGTGTTTTCCATCTTTTTGAGAGTTTAGTTAAATTTACACATCTGTCTTTTTAATCCTTTTTTTTACTAGGCTCATATATGCCACCTGGCCCACCCAACGGGGCCCATAAGCCTGGATTGCATCCTGCTGGTTATCCAATGCCCCGTATTCCCATTCCGCAATTTCATGGTGCCCCACCATCTCAGCCATATGCTATTCCCTCCCGTGGAGCAGTACATGGACCCGTTGGCGCGGTGCCTCAAGTCCCTCCACCAGGTAGTCATGGTTTTGGGGCTGGCCGTGGCAATGCAGGTGCTTCTATTGGCAGCCATCTTCCTCACCAGCAAGGCACACAACAACCTATTGGAAATCTTGGCTCTAATTTCAGCTTTCCTGCACCAGATAATCCTGCTAGCCAACCATCTGTTGGTGGTCCATTATCTCAGCCCGGATTTATTAATAATGTTCGTATCTCACAATTTGTTAAGATTCAAATACGTTTGTAACTTCGTACTTCTACACGGATGTGTTCTGAATTTCTTTTGGTTCTATAATTTAGATCCCAGTTCAGGGTCAAAGCCAGACTTTTGGGGATGGGTTTTCTATGACGGGCATGTCACAGGTACATGCTTGATATTACTTTCTATCTTTTTCGTGCTTCATTTCTCATTTCTCATTTCTCATTTTTGCATCTCTTATTTACTGGCAATTAGGATTTCTTGAGTGATGACTTCAAAAGCCAGGGATCTCATGTTCCGTATAATGTCTCTGATTTTTCAACACAGGTAAATTTCGTGCAATTTCTTATAATATTGTGTCTATTTTCATTCTATATTTGTGCCTTAGTGTTTATTTATTATCAATTTAGCAAGTATCTAAAATCTTTTCAACTTTCACTCACACAGAAACTGAAGTTTTTTTTTTGAAATTTTTTCCCTTTATTTCAGTTGCATACGTTTAGGAAGATATCCAACTGAAATTCTAACCTTGAAATTAGTAAATAACTAAATACTAATACAGTGATGATGTTTACATTATATTTAGTGTTTTCTTTTGTTATGCTTTGCTCTGTGGGACAGTCTTGATTTATGGTTGGACCGTTTCTTCTAAAGTTCTCATGATAATTGTTTTGTATCAGGCTTCTCAGAGAGGATATGCTGTTGACTACGTGACACAAGGAGCACAAGGTGGATTTCCAGGGAACTTTCTCAACCAGAACTCTCAAGCTGGGTATTCTCGTTTTGGCTCTGGAAATGATTATATGTCTCAGGTTTGCTCATTACACTATCTCATCCTTCTATTCATATATGGATGAGTTGTATTTTACCTTACCTTACTTCTGTTTCTGAAACTCTTTTCTTGTGATAGGACTACATGACTCATGGATCACAAGGCTTGTTTCCTCAGGGTGGCTTCAATGACCCTTCACAAGATGAGGCATCGCAGAGGCACTTCAGCGTGGCCAATCCCAATCAACTTCAATCTCAGGTTTCTGCCTAATCCAATATTTGTTAATTCCGAATATGACTTTTACTTATCCAATATCAATTGCATCTTTTTTTTGGTTGGCAAATTGTGTACCAAGTAAAGGTAGCAATCAACCTTATTGATATAGAAGTAAGGTGGCACTACACAGTTATTCTTAATGGTTAAGCTTGATGTGTCAAGGGATTAAGAGCCACCTTTATGTAGAAAGGAGCTCTATATTGCCACTTGACCCCTCCTTTTGAGAGAGAATCCCAATATGAGTTGGAGGGGAGATAATAAAGGTGAGTGAGAATACCGTTGTTGGGACACCCTGGTCTCTAAGACCAAAGTTAAGTGTTTGACCAATTCTATCTTGCCGTGTTTGACCAAGCAAGCTTTGGTTATACCAATTCTATCTTGCCTATTCAATCAGTTAATAAGTAGCCAAAATCAATGCAGGGCTTGATGAATAATCTCTACTCCCAGCCTTTTGCTCACTACAACACACAGCCACTCAACTTACATGCTCCTCCTCAGCAGCAGCCGCAACAGCAGCAGCCTCAATCTCAGCAAGCCCAGAGCTCCCAGAACCAGAAACTTCACTTCAATGGTTAAATGAGAGAGGAGGGTTATGATTGTGATGGGTTATAATAGTCTTTGCTTTCAGCAACTTGGTTTGTGCTGTCATGTGTGCCTAAATATGCAGGCAGTGAAATGCATACAGGCTTGCTGTGTGGTGCAAATAAAAGATTTGTGGAGTTGGCGTGTGTAGCTACGCTATGCTATGGGTCTCTTCTGACCTGAGCAGCAACCACAAATGGCAGACATCCAGGGCTGTGAAAGAAAGGAATAACCCCGATTATCGAGTTTTCTATTGTTTGATTGGGAACCAGGAGCATTACATGGCATGGTTTTGTGAGAGGGAGTTTTTTGCATTGGAAAAGCGGGGCACACGGGACGACCCTTTGTTCATACCGGAGCAGTAATTGTGTACAGTATGCAGCAGGGGTTAGCCGCATAACTCTCTCTCAGCTCTTCCTTACATGTAATTATACTCTTGTGAAAATATTTATACCCTTTCAAGTCATCAGGACATGTAAGTATACGGTTTCAAGTTATTAGTATTGAGTAGATTGTTATGATTATCTTTGGATGTGTCTTTCGGACGAGGACTCTAATACATATTTGACGCTTGACATACATGGAAGTGTGATTCGTTTTCTGACTACCTGTTTGTGATTCTTCCGTAAGTTGTGGCCCCGTTATGTGTTCATCGAGAAAATTCATCCTGATCATTGGAATACGTAATTCGTTGTTATAAAACCAATTAAAACACTAAACTAAGCTAAAAACCAATCAAAAACCTAAATTGTTAAAAAAACTTTCATTTTGTGACAATTTTTTACTTGTAACTCACAATCAAATTAGGAGGTTAATTATGTTACTTTGGAAATTATATTGGTCATAAAGATGATAATAATAGCTTACAGTCAAACTACAGTATACAATGTATTTCTGTTATTATTTTTCCTTTTTGTTTATCTCTACCCTTCAATTCAGTTTGTGATTGATCATTATGGGTGAGAAAAAAGATATTTGGTTACACCTAATGTGTATATAAATGTTATGTCAATGTCTTGAAGGTTGCAAAAATTAATACTTGACAATTTTCTTTTATAATTATCCTTTTATTTTTCTTTTATAATTATCCTTTTTTGTTATGAGGATTTGAATTTTTATTCAATGAAGGTTATGTAAGTAATCAACAGTAAACTCACACCGAATAAGACAACCCGTTTGGTTTGGTTTGGCATGTAAGGTTTTATAAAAGAATGAATTTTGACGGTGGATTATATTTTGATAATACATACTGATATGTGTCAGCATGGATGTGGACATTGTATTGATAAGTTTGTAAATTGCATCAGATTTTAATATAAATATCACATTAAAGCTTGAATCATTAATTCAATACAAAATATTCATGTGGATAAGTACAATTTTCTTATAGACTTTATTATTTGTTATGATATTCCGTTGATTAAAAATTAATCCAAAGATATTGCTCTATCTATTTTGTTTCGCTCCAATAAAATATAATGATACTAGAAGTAAAAGAAGATTCGTGTGAATTTCAAAATGATCTTATTCCGATAATCACACGAAATTAATGTGGGAATAATTGCAAAAAATGATCCTAAGATATTACAACTCGTGTTCCTTAATTTCCACCATCAAAGAAAAATTACATGTTAAGTCCAAAATGAATCACGTGTCCTGCACATGCCACCCTAATTTATAAAAATGTCGCTTTTACCCTTACACTGAAATATACTTCTGCTAAAAAATGTTCATAAATATTAAATGTTTACGGAGAATGTCCCTTCACTATTATATTTTCATCCATTTATAATAGAGGGTAAATAAGAATTTTCTTTGATGTTGGGATAAATAAGATTTTTGCCTTATTTTTTTAAAACTCTGATGGATGATAGAAAATAAGAAAAGTACAAGAGTATAAATTGTCTGGATTTTTTGTTTAAGGACACAAATTACAAAAACCAAATATTATAGGTCATTTTTTGCAATTATCCTGCTTTTATGACCGGGTACTTTCGTAAATAACCGCAAAAAGGTGTGGTCAATCAGGGAATATACAAAGTTCAGGTTATATTATGAAACGCGCACGTGTGGGACCCTTATGCAAGTCCAGCTAAGCAAGCGTAGCTTGGACTCGTAAAAGAGAGCGTCGCTTCCCACAGTTCCACTTCTGGTCACAGAAACGGAACACATAATTAAAAATTGCTCAAAAGCGACGCAGCGAAAAAAAGCCTCAGAGCTGACGCTGAGGTTTTCTCCTGAAAATCAGCCGGCGGAGATCGCGACGGCGCTTCGAGGCGGGGCAGACTCAGTGCACTTCTTCAGCCGCCGCTGTGCCCGGCGGACGGTAAGGCTTTTGATCGCATGTTCTGGAACTCAATTTTGGATGTTAAATTCGATTCTTCTAGTGGTTTGGTGTGGACTGAAGGTTTTGAGTTCGATTTTAGAGTTGGAAATGAGGAATTGACGACGGAAATGGCAGATCGCTTAGTCGCATTTTTTGGTTTTCGAGTTTCAGGAGTGGTGATGTTTCACTAGTTTTTTGTTTAATATAGTTGAATTTGACTAAATTGCGGTTTTATTTTGGGTGTAAAATCATGTGAAGTAGGTTTGTCAATTGTGCTTGTTCTAGTAGCTGGAGTGCATTTCAAAGTTTGCTTAGTTTTTTTCAGCCTTGATTTTGATTTTTGATAGGGTGGTTTATCTCTTGGTTTATGAGTTAGTAGAATCTTAACTATCATGTTCATGTTTGCTGTAAAATTTGTAATTATAGAGGTGGTAAATTTGTCAGTGGACTATTGCTAAACCTGTGGTAGTGGACTATTTGTAATTATTGATATCTGAATCTCAGGGTGATTGCTTGAGGGTTGAAGAACTGTTTTGAACTCTCCCTATCTGTGTTTGATGACAATACCATCTGAAGCTGAATTGGATTGCAAGATTTTCCCTTATTTATGTACGTAGAGAGCGCCTGAATTGGTGACTGAGCAATGATGCACCGATCTCTAATGCATCAGCTCCTTTCCTGGTGGGTTCTGTTTGGTCATCTTTGCATTCCGATTTTTTCTCTTACTTCAGGAAAGTTTCTAGGCAGTGGGGGAAGAAGATTGGAGAGCTGGTTCCATAGCTCTGTGTTGGTTCAAAAAGCTGGTCATGAAAAGATACCTTCTACCTATGTCAAAGTGCAATCATACCCATTGAATGGTTCAGTAACTTGTGAGGATCTGGAAGGTGTTGGGTCGTTTAATACCACCTGTTTGCTGAACTCGAATTTGTATTTGAGTTCTGATCTTTCTGTGTATGGTACGGGAAACCTCGAGATACTACCCCATGTTTCAATTGTGTGTCCTGTTGAAGGTTGTGCGATCACATTTAATATGTCCGGAAATGTTAAAGTGAGTCATTATGCGACTATAGTGGCTGGTTCTGTTGTTTTTGCTTCTGCCAATATGACTATAGAGTCCAGTTCTTCTATAAATACCACATCCTTGGGAGGATCACCTCCTCCTCACACTACTGGTACACCAGTTGGTTATGATGGAGCTGGTGGAGGACATGGTGGCCGAGGTGCTTCCTGTGTGAAAGATAACGAGACAAGTTATTGGGGTGGTGATGTTTATGCTTGGTTTAGTTTGTCCGAGCCATCGAGTTATGGGAGTAAAGGTGGTGGAACATCGACTGATAATAAATTTGGAGGCAGTGGTGGAGGCCGCATTAAGCTTATAGTGAAGGACACTTTGTATTTAGAAGGATCCGTAACCGCTGAAGGTGGGAATGGAGGACCAAAAGGGGGAGGTGGATCTGGTGGAAGTATCTTTATAATTGCTGTAAAGCTGTGAGTAGACTCAATCTGATTAGCTTTAAGCTTATACTTTCTTGATTCTGGGTGATTTCGTAACTGCTGCATTGACCTACATATGAACACATGAAAAGATAAAAAAATGTGTGAGATAAACTTTGTGAAGTGGTTGTTCTATGGTCTCGCACTATGGCATGCATACATTCGCTGATTGTAAAATGGTTGTTCTGTAGTTTCACACTATGACATGTGTACATTTTCTGAATAAAACCCAATTGAGCAGTGATTGGTTGTAAACAGCGCCATAAGAATAGAGGTAACCAAGTTAGTAACAGTAATGGCTTCATTGAAAATTTAAACCATTAGGTCTATTACCTAATTTATATCATTGAAATGTTAAGGAGGTGAACAGTTTGAATATTGTCTTTGCATATATTTCTATCTTTTCTGGACCCATCCGTCGGTTTGAAATATTAAGGTCATAAGGTGCAGATATCAATGTGTGTGAATAATAATTTTGTTTCCTTCTATTCCATATGTTTGCAGTAAGGGATATGGTACCATAAGTGCAGCAGGCGGGAATGGATGGGGTGGAGGAGGTGGCGGGAGAATATCACTGAAATGTTACAGCTTGCAAGAAGACTTAAAAGTTACCGTGCATGGTTTGTACT
>JAYMSV010001589.1:0-12516 GCA_036897745.1 Erodium moschatum | reverse complement strand
TGATATTGTTTCACCAAACTTGTCATGCGTTGATGGAATTGATTGAACATTTTTGTTTTTTACATGTAATTAACGGTGCGATTTCACAATCACGTGACGTGTAATGAGACCTTTATCTAACCAGATGGTTCATGATTGATGATGTTGAGTTTAGGTTTATTTAATTTGATTGCTTAATTAAAAGAAAGAGCTTAACTAATCCACTTAACACATGAAATGGTAAAAGCCAAAGCCCCACTTTCTTAATCATAACCTTATTTTAAAGCTTTAATCTCTCTGTTTCAAACTTTCACGGTTATGTTAAATAATACCGATTTTGGTTTATGTGAGGGAAGTAGGTGGTGATGTCACCGCTCATCCCTCAATTTCCCCTTTATTTTTAGATCACTCAGAGATGGATTTTCTGCGCATCGAATCGATAATTTTTTGGAAAAAACTCAAAAAATCAAGTGTCTTGGGTTTAGACCGCAAAGTTCGTCTGAGGATTTGCTGACCGTCTATTCGGACCACGTGGCGATAAACATTTTAATAATATATTAAATGATGTGTAGGTCCACGAATCAGATCGATCAACCCACCTTCTCCCTAATTTTTGTCTAATTAGAACCCACTGTGGGTGGTCTTATAAATTATTATTTACAATTTTTACTATGAGTGTTAACATACCAAGTGTGTTCGAGTTCGATTTGTCAAATACTTTAGTGTATTAATATGAAACTCGAGTCAATTCGAATGGTTTCGTTTAATAACTCGAGCCGAATCTTTTGAACCTCGTGAGCTGTCCCGTTTAATATCGAATTGAATATATTATTTATACGATAAAATAAAATATGTTTTCACCGATATGAAAAAGAATGATTGGATGAGTCGAGCCAAGTCGGATTTGTGTTTGAACATTTATTTTCGAGTCAATTGAAATCTTGACGTTGCTGTAACTTTTTGATATGAATATCAGCACTACACTGTTGAGAAATCAACTGACAGCCCAAGACATGCGACACCGATATATGTTTTTTTGTCGTATTGACTATGAGATATTTTGCAACACTTTCAAAATATGAAATCTTTGAAGTCGCAATTTTTTTTATAAATAGCTATTTATTATCATTTTATGTGATATAAATATTTTTGAAATTTTGTAATTACATTATTTATTTGGTTAATTTTGTTTGCCTCTCTCTATTGAAAGTTCTAACTCCGCCATTGTTTCTTATCTAATTTTCATTAGCTACAAATAAGAACTATATATATAATGTTAATGAAACGTTGACTTTGTGTAATAGCCTCTCGTTGCTCCGACTTTTATAAATATCAATATCATGACACACCTGTGACCTGTCGTACTGTTCAAACAGTCAGCACGAATCATGCTACAAAAAAAAATACAATCATATATATGCACACGTATTGACGTATATATTGAAAAGTCAAAAAGGCACTTAATAATAATTGCATATTCACATTTTGTTGTCAATGTCCCTTTCTACGGGAAGAAAATATACAGTAGAGGAAATGACAAGTCATTATCTTTGTCATAAATGGTTTATAATTCATTATTCTAGACTTTAAAATATCACTTCGTTATTTTATACATCCATTTTATTGCATCATTTGTTAATTTCAATAAAATCCGTTACATTTTATACTCGGTTTTATGAAAGTACGATGGTACTACTGAAAATACTAAGATAACAAAGTGACATTATTGTTGTGTTATGTTGACGTCAAAGTCATCTTTAATTTTGAGTTCGGAGCGATGATTGAAGACTTTTGTCGTCAGTGATACGTCCAAATAAAACAGTTTAATTCAAACCCTATAATGTTGTTGGAGTTTTAGTGGACTATTGTCCAGATTGGAGCTCCCTTCTTTGCCGCTGAGCTTAGAACCTAAACGAGATTTGGGGTGGAACCCTTCTTCACGTTATTGTTGCGACCGGTCGCTTTTGCTTTCAGTTGCAAGAGTTCTTCGTCGATATCAGTCAACATTGATTGCTATTTGTTTTATCATCAATAGGGTATTTGTCCTCAAAAAATAGTCGCATGACCTGCAAGTATCCAAAATATTAACGGATTTTACGCAAATTAATTGCTGGCCTAACAAAATAGGAGTGTGGGATTGTGGTGTATATCAAATTCAAAATAGTAAATTACAAACTATCTATGATAAAGGGTAACAAATTGTCACTTCTCTCTATGATAGAAATGATGCCAATATTGATTATTGAGATTGAGTAATACCACTTGTTTAAGTTGATGAATGGGTCACCGATGAATGAGTCACTTCTCTGTATGTAGCGAAGGCTATCGATGAGATTTTAGAAGGAGAGGAATGGATCACCGATGAGGTTGGGTTTTGGCCCTCTAGTTTCGTTCTCTTTCTGTTACGACGTATTGTCCAATAGTCTAAGACTTCTTCCTTTTTGAGCTCCCGTTATAGACATTTTTTTGTAATCGTTTTCTTGGGAGTCGTCCCTCTTAGATACTTTCCTGTTCGGAGAGTACTATTTTCTAATAGAAAAGAAAAGAAAAAAATATCTAAGATATATGAGATTGAATGAAAGGGTGCATACAGTGATAGCCACGAATAAGTCTAGTGGAAGAAGATATACCCAACACCTACTGGATTTTAATTATGCAAAAAGTCAGATAGGGCTGCAAATTAATAAAAAGCTTCATTGGGAATAGTAGGTGGCAATGACAATGCATGAAAAAGGTCATAAGCTTAAACATACATGAATATTTTCTACCCTCTCATTATTCAATTCCTGGCACAAGGTTTAGAAATTTTGTGCAACAAATCTGGTTTGATGAATTGACTTTTGATGTTAAGAACATCAGGAACCTCTAGAATGGTACACACATCATATGCTCAGAAGATGTCAAAACATTTGTGGGCTAATTTCAATGAACTCTGTATGGGACGAGTCGATGAAAAAATGACGAGCATGTGTTTTGTATTTGGCAGGTGAAATTGTCGGTCTTGCAAGTTCGAGAATAAGCTTAGTTTATTCTCTTTCCTCTTTTAAGCGTCTTTTCTTGTGATACGTGATGATTTTGTTCCGACTCAACTCCCAATATAAATCGACTCAAAATCATATCTAATTTGCTCAGAATAATGTGCTTTCATGATGTCACTTGACATGCCATTATGGTTCACCAACATCTAACTAATCTTGAGTTTTAAAGCAAAATATGTCTGAAAATCCCACTTCATCCTTATCATTTCTTGTCTTATTTTAAGGAGGAAAAGCATATGTATAGCAAATGTTGTTATTCTCCTACCACCTTTGGCCATAAAAATAGATATATTCGTTAAAATATGATATTAAGAGTCTTTATATATTTATTTATCAAATGTTGATATCTATCGTACTAAAACGATCCTTATTAAGTAAAATTTTACACGTAAAACAGCCAACAAGTTATGGATCTGTGACTATGAAATACATATCAAATTTTAATATCACGTTGAAACTCGATATATGTATCTGTAAACATGAAATGGTAAATTAATGTTAGAAGATACTCTTGTGAAAGTGGTGATCAAGTCACCAACTACAAATTGACTCAATCTCTGGCTATGGTGACCAGCTGTTCCTCCAACCAAAATGTTTAGAAATCAAAGGCCACAGCTGATACAGAACTATCACAAGGAACGAAACAAAACTGGGTTTTGTCAACGAACAATAAAGTTGACAAGAAATTGAAATGTACCACCAATCAATCGATGTTTATGGTTGAGAGGTGGGTCCACCGGGACCACCAGAACGTTGACTTTGTACAGCATTTACATCAGTTGATATAACCTTTTGCGATAGTAAAGATGGTTAATCAGACGAATCTCAACAAATACTTACTTGTCATGTGATAAGTGGTTATGAGATGGACAAATTGAGTATAATTAGATCAATTGATCCAGTCTTTTGCAATACTATAAACGGTTAATCAGACGAGTCTGAATAAATACCCACATGTTGTGTGATAAGTGATCTTAAGATCGTCCACCCCAAGGTTGACGATTTGTCGAAAACCATCATTTTCATCGAATCACGATTTCTGTTAGTACGCGAACTCTACATCATAATGTTCCGAGCCACGATTTCTTCAACTCAAATCATGATTGTGGAACCGTAACAAAACAGAGTTCAAGTCACGAACTTTCTCGATTTACGATCACTCGAAATGTAAACATTACAAGAGCTTGCTTGAGCATAACTCAAAAACCCATAGCTTTCCTCACAACAAGTGAAAAAAGAAAAAAAAAAAAAACTAAACTCGAACTCACAGATTTATTCTTACATTGTATACAAATTCACTAAGTGGCTCTCACGAGTGTAACTGAATCGGCGAGTGAGGACTCATC
The DNA here is from genome assembly GCA_036897745.1 of Erodium moschatum. Taxonomy (NCBI): domain Eukaryota; kingdom Viridiplantae; phylum Streptophyta; class Magnoliopsida; order Geraniales; family Geraniaceae; genus Erodium; species Erodium moschatum. The sequence goes on along the minus strand of JAYMSV010001589.1, from coordinate 8,153 downwards.
GGAGCCATAACGAAATCATCGAACCTTCTAGAAGACAAGCTGAGCCGTCCGAGGCTGTTCTGCCAGCACATCCTCTTGGCCTTGGACCGAACCGCCCCCCCCGCCGCCGCCGCCTCCTTGTTCTTCAGAGCAAAGGTTATGATCCTCCTCAGCGCCACCTGCATCGTCTTGTCGTCCATGTTCGCGAAGCAAACCCTGAACCAACCCGGCTCCGAGCAATGGAACGCAGCTCCGGGCGAGACATTGAGCTTCACATCATTGATCACCACTCTCCATAGCGCCATCTCCGCCTCGAAGCTCTTCTCCTTCAACAGCTTCCTCAAATCCATCCAGATAAACAATCCTCCATTGCTCTCCAAGCACCCGATGTTGACTTGCGCTAGCCCCCGAGTGAAGACCTTGTACCTGATGTAACGTTTTTTGTTAAGTAACTTTCAAGTTTGAAATCTTTACAAATAACGTGACAGCTTTGACCTGATTGAGATTTCATTAAGGATAAAACATATAAAGAACATAGCCCTCTAGTGATGACCTTGTACCTAATGTAACGATTTTTGTTAAGTAACTTTCAAGTGTGAAATCTTGACAAATAACGTGGCAGCTTTGACCTGATTGAAATTTCATGAAGGATAAAAACGTATAAAGAACATAGCACTCTAGTAAAGACCTTGTACCTGATGTAAGGTTTATTCTTGTCAAGTAACTGTTAGGTTTGAAATCTTTACAAAATCACTCATTTTTAAAATTTCGGGATTTCATTAACGATAAAAACATAAATTTGTTTGTTGTAAAGAACATAAGGTGATCAGAGCAATTCAAATGGAGGTTATTTAGTACCTGGTGCCCAATCGCTTAGCACTCTCTACAATGAAGAGATCCACGAACTCGTCGTCCGATAGCATTGCAGCGATCAGGTGCTGAGTCTGGGTCGAAACCAACCCGAAGCTCGACATCTTTCGAGCACAATTCACTACAGCATCATTGTACGAGTACACGATCCCGACCCTGAAACCCGGGAACCCCAAGTCCTTGGAGAGGCTGTACACAATGTGGATGAGGTCGCGGTTACAAACAATGTTGTCTTGCTCTATGACCTCGGCAATGCTGACGAAAGCGGGCTGCGAGAACACCGTGGCGGCGTAGATCTCGTCGCAGACCAAGTGGATGTTTTTTTCGTTAACGAAGCTCACTAAGCTCAGTAATGTGTCTCGGTCGAGGATTGTTCCTAGAGGGTTCGACGGGTTGGTTATGAGCAACCCCTTGACTTTGATTTGTGCTTCTATAGCTCTCTCGTAGGCCTCTTCGAGGGCGGCTCTAGTGATTTTGAAATTGTTCGAGCTCTCACATACTACAGGAAGAAGCTGCACACCGGTTCTCCACTTCAGGTCGCGGTCGAATCTGCAACGTAAAGATGGAAACTTTAAGCACATACACATAAAAAGATCGAATCTTTCGATGGGGTTATTAAAAAGAGTTGTGATAAGGTAATTGGGCTGATCTCAGATTCGAAAGAAATCGATGATTGTATCTGTTTTTTTGTTGTTCATGAGTCATTGTAACACTAACACCAATAATGCACATGGTTGGGTCCAGCCTTATTGAGATGGTGATGTTTGTACTTAAAAAAAATGCTTAGTGTGTGCACTAATCTTAATTAGGCGAACTAATTAAGATTTAAGTTTGAAAATTGAGGTCTTACCCTGGATAGTAAGGTGTGGGGACCAGAAATGCCTCGCCGGGATCGGCCAAACAGAAGGCGACCATTTCATGAGCTCCGGTGGCTCCGCCGCTCATAACAATCCGGTCAGGGTCAAAAGCAACTCTGTTTCCTCTGACTCTTCCCATGAAATTCGCCACAGCCTGTGGACCAATCAACAACGAATTGGGGTTAATTTCAGACAAACAAACATGTGACGAATCGAACAGATTAAGGTTGTTTTTTTTTAATGTTACATACATGTCTGAACTCCGGCAAGCCGTGGTAGTCCTGAAAGATGGCCGTGTCCCGGAACTCCCTGAGTCCCGCCGGCGTACAGATAGAAGCTTCCGGGTTCTCCCTGACCCATTTCTCAATCAACTCGAAAGAAAGCTGAAGAAGAACGACGAGTTTCGTAAGTACAAACAAAACCCACAAATCAAAAAATCAAATTTAAGGATCAGAATCGAGCTCTCACCTGATTTTCCGCGAGACCCATCTGGATCACACCGTGAGGGTTCTGGGTAAGGTGGAAAGGATCGGAATCGTAAGCTTTCCAGCCGTCGAAGTACGGCGAGTTCTCGCCGTGGCCGTCGCCGGTGGCCATTTTGGACAGCAATGCTCTTTGATCAGGTTTCGGAGAAGCCATGTAACCCATGAATTGTAGTGATTGAAACTAAGTATCCTCGGAATATGCAAAAGATGATGTTGAGTTTGAGGTTAGAGTTGAGAGCTTGGGAATGATGTTGGAGCTTGGGGTAGTGTTGGTGTATATATAGTGGTTTTGTGAGGCAGAGTCGAATAGGAAGGTTCCATGAACACTGAGGCAGTAGTAATACTATTATTGTTTATTTGAAAGTCTTGTGGTGGGCGTTCGTGGCTTAGCATTTATTTCGTTTTCAATTGCAATTTGGGTCTTTGGTTGTGTTGGTAAATTCAAACCAATATAGCCATCGAAGAAAATGATACTACTTTTGTTGTGAGAATTAGGGACACAATCGAGGGTGAATCCCATATATTTTGAATCAGATCAAATCGATTTTAAAACGAAAACTATAAAAACATATCGGTAAATAGTGAATACCCAACGTATTATGTGTTACGATCTTGTTTTTAATCACATATACACCTGATAAAAGATCGATGCCCCACGTATTGCAAATTCCCGTTTCGAAATTCATTTAACAACTTGGAAAGAGCGAATTACCTCTGACCTTTTTTTTTCTTTCCTTCCACGCGTATTCTTCCTGCACTGTTTTTTCACGCTGATTACTAGTTACTACGCACGCTATCAAACCCTTTTTCTGCAAACCCATTCAGAGGGCGCAAAAAATCGCTTATAATTTTAGTAGCGTGTGTATTAACTAGTAATTAGTTTGAAAAACTAGCCTGTAATATTTTGGTGGTGGACAAAAAAGACACGTGGAGGAAGAGGAAAAAGAGAGGCCATGGGAGATTTGGACTTTTAAGTTGCTAAATGGTTTCCGGAACAAAAACTCGTGATATGTGGGATACCGACTTTCTGTCATTGAGTACGTGTTAAAGAAGTTTATGACATGTTAATAAGCCTTTGTCATTTCCCCTGATTTAAATAATTTTAAACATAAATAAATAAACGAAATATTTTTGTTTAAATTTATTTTTAGATTCAGACAAACTGAATAACAGACAAACCGAAGACCAAACTGGAAACCAATTTGTTAAATCTATTGAACATGAAATTTTTAGTATGTGTCCCTATAGGATGAGTAATAACTTGGACTTTTTTTTTTACATATATAGTGAAGCTCACCCATAAAATTTGTTGTGTATGACAATACACAAATATAATCTAAACACGATCAAAACACGGAATAGATCGATACAACATCTAACTTGGAACCTCAATTTGATGTTTTAAACTTTTAATTACAGCTCTTGATTGCTCGAAAATCATATGGCTATCGAGCTACCCTACACAATTAGGGCAGCAACACACATGCATGGCCCGCGAGTTGGGGCGTTAAATGGCAGTAGATATTTGTCAAATCCTATAATTAAATGCCTCTCTACAGGAGTCACGATTTCGTAGGTCACCCTCTCCTAGGGCAAGTTGTGGAATCAGGAAGGTGAGGGTTCAAAGAATAGCCCTACACCATTCATTATTGTAATTGAACCCTAACCACTTATGGAAAATTGTAACATTATTTCCGCATACGTCCGCACGCGACGCTGACACTAGCCCTCACTTTCTATTGCCGGTATGAATCGTATTTACGTGTATAATTATATCGTTTCAACTTATACAGTCTAAAACCTCTAAGTATTTGAAAACCGTCGTCTTTATGAATTATTGTTAATTACAATATGATTATATCAGAAGTTTTTTTTATCGTTATTCGATCGATCTAATGTCTAGATCTAAAGTCACGACAACGATATGAAACTACAGGCCAAAAGACGAAGAAAATGAGCCATCGGCTGCACGTAGATACATGCAATAGAGCCTCAATGTTAACACGAACATTGGACTCGAATCTGTCCTCACTTGCTTCCATTCCACAAGGACTCAAAGTGGTCCAAATTAAATCCACGTGAGACTCAACCAAGAGCAACACAATCGCACACTCAAATTAAAATATTCGTTCAAAAAGTTGAATCTTAGGATGCAATTAACAACGTTTGTAATTGTAACTATGATTTTGCGGTCTGATTTGATCAAATCAAGCACACTTAAAACAACACACGTGTGTAAACTAAACCTTGTTGTGGGTATAAGTAGTATATATATTTCTTAAAAAATCGAAAACGAAGAAGAAGAAGAAAAAAACATATTGGAGGCTGAAAAAAATGAGTACAAGTCAGCAAAATAAAACTTTTCCGGTCGTCGCCAGAGCTGCCCAAATGGACACGCATGTCCGGTCTCTTCGCACTTGACAGTCCTTGCCTCCTCCTCCACGTGCGAGCACGATCCTTGTTTTGACTATGGAACTGGTCAACGCTTTTGACTTTGCCTCATTTGGTCTGTTCATATGAAACAATGTAGAAGAGGGTCGACAAATTAGGAGTGTTTATAGGCGGATATTTGTTTGTGAGAGGGGATTTTTGTTCGCCTGTATGAGTGCGATTTGGATTTTCGAGCCCACAACTTGTTTATGAAATGAATGCTGGACGGATAGTCTTTGGAAGAACGCCTTTCTGAAACCTCCGAAGCGGAAGAGTCGGTTTCCTAAGCACTTATCAGATTATTATACCGTAAAGTGTAAACCAAGAAATCCTTCTTTGAGTCGTGAAAGACGCGTTAATCCTATTGACGTTTGGAAGCAGTCGCTGCTCGAAACTCTCAACTAGGTCAGCCTGCTCAGAAGAAGGTTTTCGACGATCCGAATCTCACTTTGGAGGATGAAGATTGCGTCACTGACGAGGGTTTATTATGTTTCTTTCGTGTTTGGTTTTTGGAGTTATGTCCTCTTGTTTTTCGGGGTTAGCCCCTTAGCTCTGCTCGAGAGAGCTCTTTTGTAATCATTGTTTCTTATCCTGATTCTTTTCGAATCAGAGCATTTCAGTTTTTTTTTAATTTGTCTTATTAATAAATTTTCGAGCTTATAAAAAAATGAATGTTGAACGGATTTCACCCACACAAATATGTAGGTGAATCGGGTTTGATCTGTTGTAATCTATGTACCAAAATCTAAGATGAGAATTATTTTAGAAAAACCTAACCTTGCAGTTTTCACACACATGTGTTCATTATTAAAATACTAATTTCACCTCTTATATGTCACACAATATTTTGTTAGGAAAGTATAATGTTTCGGCTCTATATCAATATATTTTATTGGGCTTTGTACCAAGTGCTGCTGGTAGATCGTTCATGTATCTGTCTATCCTAATTCGCGATCCGTACACACTGTTACAGATCAATGTTACAGATCAATAAAATCCGATCCATTATTTATCCGTTCATTTGTGAACAAATTACTAACGGATAGGACGGATAAGATAGTGGTAAGAATAACCGAATGCTTTTGAACTCTACTTGACATGACAATGGAGAGTCAAGACATTGTCTCGGACATTGATGAGATTTGTTTGTTATAGCAACCTAGTTGGTGCACCAAATGTGTGTTTGTTTGTCGGAACGGTTCATGGTTTTGCTTAGCACAAAAACAGCGGCAGAAGGATACTAGGAAAATCCTCGTAACCAACAACAGATTCTACAGCTCTGCTTACATATTTGAATTCAAACTCGGCAAAGTGGAATTAACTTCTCTGGGTATATTGAATAATTAAAAAAATTTGGACTCTTTTGGGTTTTAATTTTCAATCCACATGTGTTCATTCAAGTTGAAAATATAAATATACATCATATTCTTCCTTAGATCAAATTCTAGAACTAATCTCGCAGTCGTTCTAACCATCCCGTTAAGTATGTGATTTAAGGATTCACATTTTAACCATCCCGTTAAGGATCGAAATTCGAAACAGCCCCCCGAGTTTCGATTCGTCAGAACCGGCCTCCTAAATTTTGACCTCAGAAGACGAAGAGTGGGTCACTGATGAGGGTTAATTTCGTTTCTTTGCTTGGACTTCTAGTCCTTTTCTGTTTTCGGGTCTTGTTCCCGCAGCTCCTTATGAGAGCTACTTTGTAATGGTTGCCTTTGATTCGATCCTTTTTGGATCTAATCATTTCTTTTTATAATAAATTTATGAGCTTATCAAAAAAAAAAGGATTCACATTTTAAATTGATGTTGAAATATTTAGAGTAGCTGCGGTGAGGGAGATTCTAGAAGCTATTCCACGGGCGATTGGAGATGTGGTTCTTTTTCTCTCTGTTCGTTTCTCCCTCCTTGTGGTGCAGAAACTATCGTTCTTGCAAATCTGAGAATAGTCCCATTGATTCCGTTCTCTTCTACTTCATTCTCTTTCCTTATAACACATAAGAGCACCCACAATGCTGGTCTATTGAAGCGTCGAAGGGAAAAAAAAAGAGGAAAAATGTTACATTTCGGTGACAAATCTTCTTTCTCGTAGTTTCTCCCTCTTAGCATCTAGAATTATGTTAATGTCGGTTCTCTCTCTCCTCTCTCGGCGTTTCTTCTTCAGTCGTTTGTCTATTTTTGTCAGCAACGATCGTCGAATCCAACCTCCACTGTAGGACAACAACAAACCCGACCCTAAATCTGATCCAATCAACGTCACTAAATCCAACCCATTATAGATGCTCTAAATACTAACGACGTTTCACCGTAAAATTACTCAGAATCACCCATATTTTGGGGCTAGTAGCCCAGTACGGTTATTCCCACAATATGATCTTACAGGTTTGTCACTATTTGCAACTTGTACTCCACTTTTATAATTTTAATGAAATCATTATGATCTGTACTTAATTATTAATTAAAAAGATTTTCTGTGTAAATTAATAAACTTCTTATTTTATAAGTTGTTTATAATTATACTCAAATAATTTATTTATTTTGTTTAAATCAACAGAAACAGATCAATTGAATATCTTTTAAAGTAGTCTATAAATTAATGCGATTTTGCTTAAAGTTCACACTTTTTGCTTAACCCTTTTAATAGAATACTTTGTACATCTAATAAAACCAATTTGGCAACTGGTTTGGTCTGTCGGCCAGTTGTGTCTTCCTATTCTTTTAATGTTTGTGTGTGGTTTAAGAGATAACATCACCAATAAAGTTTATATTATTTTTTAATGAAGACATTTTATTTCTTAGGGATAATAATAGTTAATAAATCAACGGACACATCATCTTGTCCCTCCTCCACCGGATTATATTAAAGTTAACACGGATGGAGCATGTTCCTCGTACGGGGGGTACAATGTGTCCTTAGTTAGATAGCTAGAGATCATCTTCGAAGCTTCGTGTGGATGCCGAGGTTCGAATCTGTCGAGGTCCTTTGTCTCTGAATGTTACTGAAGCTCTTAACATCCGGCAAGGAAAAAGGTGAGTTTCTGGAGCACTCGTTGTGGGGTCGAATCGGATTGAAATGCGATCGGATGCACCATCAAATCCCTAGGTCTAGCAGCTCGGGTCGATCTCGACATTGACAATTTCAGCATTAGACCTGGATATGTTAGCGAAGACTTTGATCATCAAATCCGATTTTTACCACGTGAAGACACAGATTATAAAAAAGTGGAAAATCAAACACGAACTATGATACAAAACTGACAGAAAAGATGGAGAGGCGGTGAAGGAAAAAATATTTCTATTGATATTCGGGCCAACCCAATAAATTTGGGGTCTGAAGAGACGATTTATATAAGATTTTTTTTTAGGAAATGCTTTTTGGTCAGATTAAGTTCAAATGAGACATTTAAAAATAGGTTAGATAATTTTTTTTTCCTACTGGATTAGAATGTGGCCTTTAAAATAGGTTATTTTAAAGCCTTAATATTAGTTAGTAACAGATAAAACAAACTAATACTAAGTTTTAGAAGCCTTGCTT
>JAYMSV010001588.1:0-12521 GCA_036897745.1 Erodium moschatum | reverse complement strand
TTTCTTTTGTTGCTTTCCTGTTTTGTTTTGTTTTTTGTTCAGGCTTGTGTGTCTCGTTGCTCTTTTGAGCTTGTTTCGGTCTTAGGATGATCCCTCTTTGAGGTTGATCTCCTACCTTGTTTTCCTAACTCAGGAAAGCAAAGGCTTAATAAACTTTCGCTTATCAAATTTTATATTTTTTTACAACTATCTATAAATACAAGAGCCCTTTCTACCATTTCCTGCTTCACTCTTCAGCACCAAAATACCAGTGACAGGATGGAGAACTTTATCCCAACCAAATCCAATATTTTACTTTCTTTTTTTGAACAAAAGTTATGAAATTTTATTGATAATAACAAACAAGAGTCAATATAACGAGCAGAGTCCCAGAATGTCCATGTTAAAAAAACTCTGAGAATCACTGACTGTAGGCGACGGTTTTGAAAAAGTGTGATAACTTAATGAAACTTAAACTAACAAGCTGATGAGAACCGCTCAAGGTGGTGCTTAGACGCTGCTTGATCCCATAGAGAGACCTCTTTTCACCGTGAGGAGCGCGATTGAACCTGAACTCATCAATAGTAACACGAGGATATATGTGATTCACGATTTCCTCCCGGTAAAAGTCCATGATCTCTGCTCACTAATTGACCTTGCAAAAAGGAGGACAAATAAAATAAAATAAACTCAAACGATTAGTTTGATCCAAAATTGAGAGAGGGATCGAGTAGGATGCATCAGTGCAGGCCAAGGAGGTGGATGCATCGATTGCGGAGTCATGGGGGTGGAGCTCGATCAGGGACAAAGATCTGAGGATCAGCGTCCAGCCGGATTGTTGCAGCCACTGCCAGTGGCTGAGTGGAAGGGGGGGCACGGCACGAAGGGTTTCGGGGGGGGGGGGGACCAATACAAGATCAGGGGACACGTCGCTGGTAGCGGAGGAAGGCCATGGACGCAATGACTAGCAGCGACTTAGTAGAAACCCTAGCAGAAACCCTAACAGAAAAAAACAATAATTATCCAATCACCAGAATCATATAAGGAATCAGCATAAAGTTCAATATCTTATTTTTCGGCATTAATTCATGTTGTACATACTCTGATACAACAAATAATCTCCGAAACCTCTAAAAAATCACAATGTTTATCGTGTTCTTAAATACTCTATAAATTTTAAACGTTATTAAATCAATATAATGAGATAAGTTCTTTTATACAACCTATCCCTTCACAATCCACACAATAGTATTTTGGTTATAGTTGTTTCAAGATATATATTTTTTTGAACGTAAGAAAATTTTATTAATTAAAACGTCACATGGTACCAGAAGAATAACGGGGGAGTAGTCTCTCCTTAGAAAGACTATAACTAATCTTCAAAAAGATCTCGAGCATAGGCGAACTTATGAATTGGGAGCTATGACTAAACGAACTAAAACAACAATTAAGCAATAAAAGGAAGCTACAACAAAAACGATAATGAAAACTAACTCCCGTTCGACATGCACCCGACCACTGTGCCCCGAATGCCGGTGGAATTTCCCATAGAAACCATTAAACTGCAGAGGAATGCGCTTGGTACGGGGAGGGATCATGTGAGATGGTGGAGGACCCCAGAGTAGGGGGTGGGGCTGCTAGTCCTCTGAAACAGGTGGCCTCATTGGGACTGGCGAGGATGCATAGTAGACGTCGCCTGATTCTTCAGATTGTTTGGGCCTACGAGAGCTCCTCCCGATATGACCGTGTGTTCAGTCCTGGCGTGGGAGGCTAACACGGAGAGGGCGATCACCACTGCAACAGGGAGTTGCGGATCGTCGTAAAGTATGCACCATCCTTCCGATACAGTAGCGTTGAGGTGTGGAGGCGCAGAGAAACACAACATCGTCACACGGAGGAAGAGAGCGACCCAAGTTGCACCGTGAAAACCCAGATTTTGTGGAAGGACTGTCATGCTAGCTTCCGGAGTTAGTGTCTCACAGGAAAACAGATTCATACCTGACAATTCCAGGACATGATTCACATATCAGGTGAAGGACAGGGGGTGAAACCGGTCGTGGATCGGTCGGAGACGGAGAGGGAGGAGTAGGACAGTCCGGTTGGAAAGGACCGCCTAGAGAAGAACGCCACCGTCAGCGAGGATGTGTGGACAATCCAGAAGGATTTCGAGAAGGGTTGGTTCGAAATCCTAATCGCCGCAGAGGGAGGCTTCACGTAGTAGTAAGTATTTTAAAGATATATTTAATAATATTGTTTCGAGTAGATGAAGCAAAAAAAAGTTACACATAATTTATTAAACACGAAAAGTAAAATAGAACCACAGAAAATACGGATGACGGAGAATATGGTGAAGGAAGAACGTAACACATTGTATCACGCCTCCTTGTATAATATTTTAAATTTAGATTTAATTTTAAGCATCAATATGTATTGTCATTAAATAGAATATATTTTTATTGTATTGATTTACAGGCCCTGATCGCTTCATCTATTTCATGTCGGCTTGTTCAGTTAACAGTAATCAAACCAGAAATTAACGAAAGCTGTCTCAACTTCGTGCAAGCTTCTGATTCCCCGGCGACAATTTAGTTTCTGCCTGTCTCGATTTTTCAATTTCTAGTGTTTTCCCATCGAATTCGGAGCTGGGCACAGTTCAGATTTGGTCAAGTTGATGGTTAGGGAGGTATTTGGAAGGGAAGAGGAGGAGGAAGGTTTCTCAGAAAGTGATTTGGAAACGGATTCAATGTGGATACTATGACTTTATGCTCAACATTTTCAAAGTGATTCTTAAAGGGTTTGCTGAGAAAGCTTCATTTTTTAGTTTCCTTTTCTTTTTTTCCGGAGGAGATGCTGGGAAATTTGGGAAATGGGTTTTAGGTGGAGTTGAAGAAAAAGGGTTGTATATTTTTCTTCTTCTTCTGGGATTTGTTGCTGGTATTTGCCACCATGAAGCTACCTTCAAATGGGTTCTTGGCAGGTGCTGGAGAAGGTGGGTTGATTGACTCTCTTCAATCTCATACTTGCTTCATTTCCATTTTACTTGTTTGTATATGGTATTGGTTGGTTTCAGCTTTGTTCCCTTTCTGGGATGGTTGGCTTTCATCAATTTGGTGGAGATTTGCTTCTGCTTGATACCCATAAACTTGTTTTGGTAGGTTGTAGTGTGATCAAAGTTGGAAATATGACTATATGGAGGTTTCTTCTCTTTTCTCACTATAATTACCTTTGACTAGGAGGTTCATTATCAATATTATTTCAGCTATAACTGAAGCCAGTTCTTGATATTTTTTCCCTCATCCAATGAATTTAGATCATTGACAGATTCCAATTATGATCCCAAGATTTTGAAATCTAACTTATTCATTTTCTGAATTTATTGTGTTTCTATAATATGAGTCATCCCAATCTGCGGAACATTTGGGTTACTAGTCAATGCAGGCATTTGATATTAAGCCTAATCTTTTTTTTTCTGCTCAAGTGATATTTGTTTTTTTTTTCCTTTGAAATTTCTTTAGGTTCATTACCCTCTGTAATTTTTGCCAACTTGATTCGAAGAACTATCTAAAGTTTCATATTAGTGCATCATGCTGCATCGCTAAACGTTAGAGTTTACTTGTCTGCATGGCGCAGCTCATCTGCTAGACACAATGGGAATAGGCCTCCGTTCATATTGGACACTGATTTCCTCTTTCTGGTCATTAGTAAATACAATGATACCTTCCTATCAGCCTAATAAGACTGTGTTCTTCCCCCCTCCCGTATTACTATTTTTCCTTAAAAATAATATCAGGGAAAAGGAGAGAAAAAGAACAAGACGATATCAAGTGGTTATTTGGCAATACACTATTTAACAGCTGATACGTAAGATACTGGAATTTATGGTTGCAAGAAATTTCTGGTTTTCTGCATGGTTCTGCCTGTACATCTATTGGCATAAACTTATAAACTATTAATTGGCTCAGTCTTTCTATTTGATACACTTGAAATGCATATTATGTGAGCTAGTGTGGACCTGAATCTAGTATTTTGTTGTTATGTAACTTAAATTCCTGGAGCGATAACTTTTTGAGGCCAACACAAATGCTATATATATTTTTTCCGTTTTGGATATAATACCAGTCATTGCAACATATATTCAATCGGATAGATAATTGATTCTGTTTGTATGTAGCCGGAGAGAGGAAGAATATTAATTCAGAGTTATGGCATGCTTGTGCTGGACCGCTGGTTTCCTTGCCTCCAGTAGGAAGTCTTGTGGTTTACTTCCCACAAGGTCACAGTGAGCAAGTAGGTAGCTCTCTCATTAGTTCCTCAGAAATCTCATATCCTTAGTTCTGATCTTTAATTTATTTTTCCCTCCATTTGGGCCTAAAACTCTCAGGTTGCAGCATCGATGCAAAAGGAGGCTGATTTTGTACCAAGCTACCCTAACCTTCCTTCCAAGTTGATTTGTGTGCTTCATAATGTCACCTTACATGTATGAAACCTTCCAATTTTTTCGTATTATCAGTATTATTGTTAGCTGAAAGAGCACACTCTGCCTGACTTTTTGGATGTGTAATTTTATTCACTTAACTTTTTTTACTTCCAATCAGGCTGATCCTGAAACTGATGAAGTCTATGCTCAGATGACTCTCCAACCTGTCACAAAAGTAAGTCACCTTTGTACTATGAGACTTAATTGATACTTGACATAACCCGTTTTCATCCTCATGTTATCATGTGTACTGATGTAAGAGGTTGCTTGGAACTTCTGTCCAACAGTATGACAAAGAAGCGCTGTTGGCATCTGATATGGCCCTCAAGCAAAATAGGCAACCTACTGAGTTCTTCTGCAAGACTCTTACAGCTAGTGATACAAGCACTCATGGTGGATTTTCTGTACCTCGGCGAGCAGCTGAGAAGATCTTTCCACCTCTAGTGCGTATAATTTTTCAATTTTTTTTCATGCTTTTCATGATGAGTGCCATTCAGGATCTACATGATGAATTACTAATCAGTAAGTTGTTTGATAGGATTTCTCAATGCAACCCCCTGCTCAGGAGCTAATGGCTAAGGATTTGCATGATAGTACATGGACATTTAGACATATTTATCGCGGTATTTCCCTTTGCAGATTATTCCCATTTCCCTCTTTCGCACCTTTTTTTTGTTCAGTTATGATTGAATATACAGTGCTATTATGGTTGGAAAAATGTTTAGAATTTTGTAAATTATTCAGCAACACCAACTGAGCCTTTTCCTAAATTATGTTTTTTAAGTTTACAATGTTTACCTCATTGTTTTTTATTTTCATTTTTGCTATGACATGGTGCTTACCTCATTGGTCATCACTTGGTTCTTTTATTCAGTTTTGCTATGACATAGTCCTTACATACTAATGAATAAAAATATGAGGACAGATTACATGAATGAAGAAAGAGTGAATAATTTATAAGTCGTCAATTATGTTAACTCAGAATTTGTGAATTCATACATTAAGCTATAGCTCCTTGATTGCAGGGCAACCAAAAAGGCACCTTCTTACCACAGGTTGGAGTGTCTTTGTTAGCACGAAGAGGCTCTTTGCTGGAGATTCTGTTCTTTTTATAAGGTATGAATTTAGTAAATGCAAAGCAATATTTCTTCTAGATCACTGTTTTTATGTCGTTGAGCGGAGTGATTGTGGTCAATATGTAGGGATGAAAAATCACAGCTTCTTTTGGGTATAAGACGCGCTAATAGGCAACAGCCAGCTCTTTCGTCTTCAGTCATATCCAGTGATAGCATGCATATCGGTATCCTTGCTGCTGCAGCTCATGCCGCTGCAAACAATAGTCCGTTTACTGTATTTTACAATCCAAGGTACTGCTGCATGCTCTTTCATATGTGATCTGCACCATGCGGCTACACTAGGTGTCTGACTGCATTGAATTGATTTTAACAGGGCTAGCCCTTCTGAGTTTGTGATTCCATTAGCCAAGTACAATAAAGCAATGTATACCCAAGTTTCTCTTGGCATGAGATTCAGAATGATGTTTGAGACAGAGGAATCAGGAGTACGCAGATACATGGGTACAATCACTGCTGTCAGTGACTTGGATCCTGTGCGGTGGAAAAGTTCACAGTGGCGCAATCTTCAGGTTGGATGGGATGAATCAACAGCTGGTGAACGTCCAAGCAGAGTTTCAATTTGGGAAGTTGAGCCTGTTGTGACACCTTTCTACATTTGCCCGCCTCCATTTTTCAGACCAAAGTTCTCCAGACAAGCAGGTAATCTATATACATGCTAACTTGGCTTGTTTAAGATTGTGTTTTGATATGTCAAAAGGAAACTAATCTTTGTAGACTAAGAAAACCTGCTTACTGCCTTCCTTGTGGTGAATAAAGATTGATTGGTGTACTTTTACAGATGAAGAGCCAGATATGGAGAATGCTTTTAAGAGAGCTATGCCCTGGCTTGGGGATGACTTCGGTGTGAAGGATGCCTCTAGCTCTATATTCCCCGGCCTGAGTTTAGTTCAGTGGATGAATATGCAACAGAATAATCAATTTCCATCTGCCCAATCAGGATTCATGCCGCCATCTTTGCATAATAACCTTGGTAGTGATGATCCATCCAAGCTACTGAGCTTTCAAAATCCTACCATGTCTTCTCCGAATCTCCAGTTCAACAAAACAAATCAACAAAACCAAGTCAGCCAATTGATGCAGCCACACATGGCCTGGACTCAACAGCAACAGCAGCAGCAGATGCAGCAACTATTACAGGCCCCTCTGAACCAACTGCATCCTCCGCAGCAACAGCAATCACAGCGCCAGCAGCAGCAACCACAACCGTCACCTTCACCGCCACCACCACAACAGCCCACCCAGCAGCAGCAACAAGTACAACACCAACAGATCCAGTTGCAGCAGCAGCAATTACAGCAGCAACAACAACTGTTCCAATCCTCTCTTCAAAACAATGGTGCGGTTTCTTCTAACCAAGTCCCAAGTCAAAATTTGCAGCTACCGGCAGTGTACCCTCAGCTCCAGCATCAGCAGTTACTGACTGGCAACAGCCAATCCCAACTGACTGCCCCTGTAGCAAGCAAGAATTCATTTCAGTTGGCGTCCCTGCCTCAAGATTCACCCTCACAGTTTCAACAACAAATGGAGCATCAACCCAGTCTCCTACAGAGGCATCAACAGCAGGCACAATTGCAGCAATCTCCTCTACAGTTGTTGCAAAATAACCTCTCGCATAGGGTACAGCAACAGGTGCAACAATTATCACAACAGGGCCTCTCAGAGCAACAGATTCAGTTACAATTGTTACAGAAATTGCAGCAGCAACAACAGCAACAGCAGCATCACCAACAACAACAACAACAACAACAAGATCAACATCAACAGCAACAACATCAGCAACAACAACAACAATTGGTTTCTCAGGCGAGCTCAATTTTGCCACCTCAGCTGCTTCAACAACAGTTTCAGCAGCAGGTGCCTTTGGCTCAGCATCAGCAGCAACTGATAAGCGGCAATAACTTGCCAACATCAATGTTTGTGCAATCACAACAGTTTCCAGTCAATCAACCCCAGAGCCAGAACAAACCACCTGCAACAGTCAAGGCCCGTTCTGGTTTTACTGAAGGCGATGCTCCATCGTGTTCAACCTCGCCTTCTACTGCCACTTGCCAAGTTCCGCCATCAAGCTTCATTAACAGAAACCAAGATGTATCAACTGTACTTGGAGGGGATTCAGTAGTTGAGCCTACAAGTAATCTGAGGCAAGAGCTTCAAAGCAAGCCTGATATTCGGATTAAGCATGAGTTCCCAGCTGCAAGAGGATCAGACCAGTTAAAATACAAAGGTACTACCATTGATCCATTGGAAGCATCCTCATCTGCAACATCATACTGCTTGGACGCTGGCAACATCCAGCAGAGTTATTCCCTCCCAACATTCTGTATAGACAGTGATGTTCAATCAACTAGGAACAATCTTCCTTTCACTGCTAATGTTGACGGATTGGCAGCACCGGAGACATTGCTGTCTAGAGGATTTGACTCTCAAAAGGATCTTCAAAACTTGCTTTCAAGTTATGGTGGTACTCCAAGGGATATTGAAACGGAATTGTCCACTGCCGGGATCAGCTCGCAATCATTTGGGATTCCAAATATGCCTTTTAAACCCGGATGTTCAACTGATGTTCCCATCGATGATACTGGGGTTCTGAACGGTGGTGTCTGGGCTAGCCAGACTCAACGTATGCGTACATACACCAAGGTTGGTAACTCTTATTTATTCTCTCTAACTTGCTTAAGCAAGTTAGGATTTCCACTTAACATTACATTTCAGGAAGAGCTTCAGCATACGATGCTATAGTTTCCTTTGTCTTGGTTGCATGTGTGCCTTGCATAATTAGATTACAAAAGTCATAAATCTTACTGGGTAAATCTATTTATCAAGACTTTTTTACCCAAAATGTCTGAACATATGTACGGACTCTATAGCAAAGATTTATACTCAGATACAAGACCATGTTGGATATTAGGTTGTAAAGCCTCGCATGTAGGAATACGGAACTGTGGCTTAAATTTGCAAGTGTGCATTTCATACTACAAACAACTAAAGCAGACTGACAAGAGCTGAGGCATCATATTAATCACAACAGGGTTAACCTTTTTGTGTCATACTGTTGGGTACAACCTTGATGTGTTGTTCATACTCATAGTTTGGTGCAAATTACATACAACTGATCAGGCTGACCAGTGATACGAAGGTAGAATATTTATGCATTGAGTAACATCTCAGAGTTTAATATTTATAGATCTTGGAGATTCATTAGACTAGTACTCAACTATTTCATGAAGAATAAATATGTAATCAATTCAAATCATATGCTAGAGGTTTATTCCTATCAGACCTGTGGGTTCTTTCCTGAAAGTCAGATTGGGTGTTTTGGTGGGACTATATCCTCTATTCTTAATCGATGTTAGGAGGATGAAAATCTAACAGCTAATGAAAAGAAAAGTGTAAATAATATCTTATCTTCATTTTGATTTCCTCGAGATATCATAGCTGGGAAAGTAGCCATATAGGCAGCTTGTTCTTATGTGCTTATATTTCATTTTTGAAATTGGAAAGTGTTATAATTATTTATCTGCAGACACTATTAGTTGACATCATTGTCAGTAATACTAACACTGCTCTGAACTATGTAAGGTTCAAAAACGTGGCTCTGTGGGAAGGTCTATTGATGTCACACGCTATACAGGGTATGATGAGCTAAGGTGTGACCTGGCTCGCATGTTCGGGATAGAGGGGCAGCTAGAAGATCCGCAGAGAAGAGATTGGAAACTTGTTTATGTTGATCATGAAAACGATATACTGCTTGTTGGGGACGATCCATGGGAGTAAGTCAAAGAACATGCAATTCACTTTATCCCTATTTCTTCCAACTTCTTATTCCATTTATTATCTGCATACATACAGGGAGTTTGTAAGTTGCGTACAGAGCATAAAGATACTATCCTCTGTTGAGGTGCAGCAAATGAGCTTGGATGGAGATTTGGGTCATGCGCCCGTCCCCAATCAGGCTTGTAGTGGGACTGACAGCGGGAATGCATGGCGAGGGCAGTATGATGACAACTCAGCAGCCTCCTTTAACAGATAAGGGTTGTAGATTCAGAATATGGACTTTCTTTATGTCCAGTTTTGCATTTCTCAGGCACCTCTTTGAGAAAGAATGAGAATGTTAAGGTCTCTTATTATCCTTCTCAGCCAAGCATTACGTTGACTGGTAGGAAAGCTCTATGCAACTCCAGGCAGACGAGATGTAGCTAGCAATTTGTTGTTTTCTTATTTTAAGCTTGATTTGGTACATTTTTTTTTTGGTATATGTAACTTGTAAATCTAGTATCAGAGAAATTGCTCAGGAGTACATAGCTTTATTGTTAATTGGTCTGAACAGATGTACAAAACTCCCTAACAGTTACCATCAGATTGAAGTTTTTTTCTGTTGTTCTTTCAGTTATCTTAGTTTCAGAATATCAGAAAGCTGTTTTCAGAAAGAAATAAAAAGAATAACAGAGAGCTACCCAAGCGATACCCAAAACGAATGCAGAGATGGAATGCAGAGATGGTACGTTCATATTTTATAAGCAAGCACAAGAGCTGTGTTTTGTATTTATTATGGCTCAGCTTGAGCAGGAACCTGGTTGAAAAGGAAAATGAGATCACATCATCAAACTTATCTATTATTTAGACTTTCAAAATCGTTTCACACTATAACAATTGGAAATGGAATTGATAGATCCCACAATTTATATTGCATTGCATACATAAGATGAAAACAAATTTGCCTGAAAATTTGGGGTTGGAGCTTTTCCTAAGAGAGAACAGCCATTACATCGGATGCTCTAAGAACAATGTAGTTGGCACCATCAGGGCCTTTGAAGTCATTTCCAGCATATTTGGCATACAGAACAGTGTTTCCAGTAGCTACTGTCAGTGGTCTCTTGTTTCCTTGCTCATCAAGAAGCCCAGGTCCTACTGCAATGACCTGCCTCACCCAACATAAATCATTATCTACAAATGTATTTGTAATTTATTAAGGGGCAAAGACTTAACTTACTTACCGTGCCAATTGAGGGTTTATCTTTGCTTGACTCTGTCAACAACAACCCACCAGCAGTCTTCTCCTCTGCCTCAGCAATCTGCACATGACCAGAATGAAAGAATGAGAAACATATAACTGATAAATGTTTGAATTGCCAAAGCCTACTTGTCCAAATGGTCAAGTGGTTTGCTTTGGGACATGGTGGTCAGGGGTATATCATCAAAAAGAAGAGAGATATAACATACCTTTACCAAAATTCTATCATTCAAAGGCTTGAGATCCTTGATATCTTCCGTCTCCAGGATACCAATAATGTCATCCTCCTTTAGTATGAGATGACTTTGACCATTGAAGTCCACTTCTGTTCCGGCATACTTGGAGTATACCACTTTGGCACCAGTCTACATGTATAACATCATAATCGTTAGAATAAAATAGACAATCGCCACCCTGACATATAAACTATTAATAGTTACCTCAACACTAATGTCGATTTTGGTACTCCCAATAGTCCTACCCTCTCCGACAGCTACAACTTCACCTCCTTGAGGCTTTGACTGCGCTGAAGATGGAAGCAAGATACCACCTGAAGTCTTCTCCTCTGCGGTATTGATCTTTACCAACACTCTGTCAGCCAATGGCTTGATTGAAGTGTACTGAGAATCCGCAACACAAATCCATCAGCCAAACCACAAAATCAATGGAATATAAAACATGCATTCACTTGTTCAATATTCCATTTCAGTTGCACACCAAATTGAAGCACTAACTTTCCAAGTGAACGAGCACCAACGAACACAACAATAACAAATGTAACATTTTGGTGGCATTCACAATTGGGGCAGTAACTTTTCAAGTAAAAGAACACCAACATTTTGAATAACGGATTAGGTTAAGTATTTCCTGCCTTACCGCCGGTTAGAAAAAACAATTAGAACAACAAAAACAAATGTACCCATTACTCACAAATGTTCATATCATCTAACTGGATGGTGTTAAACTCAAAGCAATATGATATGGGATAGCAGTAGAATCGAATTGCACCACAAAGATAAAATACAATTGCCAAGCATAAATCATAGACAAAGACGGTTCACTGTTGAGCTGTAATACCTTGGGGGCCACAGTAGCCGCAGCTCTCACAACAAGTCCCGGAAATGACCTCTGAGATAGAGTGCCAAGATTCAGAGCAAGCGCAGAATTAAACTTGACAGTTGAGGGTCTAAGCCCTTCAAATTTGGACAAGCTCCTGGTGGGAATTGATGGGGTAGTGAGCTGGGTGGTCGCCATTTCCTGCACCAAATGACATACACAAAACAAACCCTTATGAGGACATCACTACCACATCAAATTCTCACCCTCTGTTTGGCTACTGAGAAAATGCACGCGTATACTGAATCCCCAAAACTATATCCGCAATGGCATAGTGTGTTAGTTATAATCTCCCCAAGCTACAATGTATCCAATCAGATGACCAAACTTCTCGGGAATCAAACAGATGATGAGCGTACATGTCAACGAAAAATGAAGATGAACTTTTGACGACAGAAATAGGAATCTGAGCACGTCAGACTTACAGAAATACGTAGGAGAGATGAACAATCAAGTGTAAAGATGATAACTTTGAGAGGAAGGTCAAAGAAGATAACAAAACCCTAGAAGATTGGGGTTTTATTTGATGATAAGACGCTTCTAGAATTCAGTGGAGACTCTCAGTGTGTGTTTCCTACGCGCTTGCTTCGGCGTTTGATACTATGCTGTCTAGTTGTGGTTGCGGGTTGGGTTCCGGAGGCTTTTATTTAATTGGTCGGAAAGCATATGAAGTCATGGGGTGGTCAATCAGACGTCGAAGTTGAAGCCTTTAATTAAGAGCATCCACAGTGTGCACATTACACCATCGACTCATAACTCGTAATTTTATGAATCACAAGTCGCACGCTGTGGAACATATTGT
>JAYMSV010001587.1:0-12521 GCA_036897745.1 Erodium moschatum | reverse complement strand
CTTAATATGCTGTAACCTTAAGGCCCCTAACAAAGACCTAAGAGCCGCCAGCCAACACCGGAAACGACCAGTCGATGACTCCGATACTAGAGACAAAAGGGAGGTTAGAGGGAAAGGAACCAAACTGGTGGATGATGGTGAATCAAAAGCTGCTCCAACCAAACTAAGTCGCCACGAAACAAAAGGCGAAGATCCCCACCCAAAGCCCTCAAATCTTCGAACGAAGGTCCAAACTGGCCAAACCCTTTGTCAGAGGCCAGACGCTCCGACGAGGCTCAGAAAAACAACGAGAAGGAGAAGAAAAAGAGGACCTGAGGCAGGAGGCACCAAACCACCGTCCACGGTAGCCCAAGAGGCGAAGCTCGAACAGATCCGCGACCATCAAAGACAAGTCGAGGTTGAAAAGCTTCCCACTCAGATCTGAATCGAGACGCACCAGGGGCAAGAGGCTGCTTCGCGATGAGCAACTGAAGCTCTGGAGTAAATTTGGGAGAAACTCGGGAGGCAGGTTAGTCCAGAACCGCGTCAATTCACACCTGGGAAGGTGGAGAAAAGCGTCCCATTTGGTCAGTAAAAATAACCGTCGTTGAGGAGGAAAAGGAGTCACCACTGCAAAAGCTGAAGGGGAGCGGCTACACCGAAGAGGAGAATGGGATGAGAGGGGAAAAAGAAGAGAAGGGAGAAGAGGAAAGAAAGAAGGACCATCGGTGATTCACATGACCGGAGTCATGTAAGACACCGACGACGGCAGAAAAAGAGGGGAAAGAACCTAGGGTTAGGGTTGAGAAAGTTCTAGAGAGAGACATGAGCTTCTCTCTCTAGAACTATTTTTGAAGTGCTGCATCTAACTGTTATAAATGCTTAAGTCAAGCTATTACACCCTCTATCCGGTGCAACAACAATGCTTTGATGGTTATGAGGAGTAAAAAAAAAGAAAAGCAATGTTTTGATTGGTTAAGAGATGTAGTGAAGCCCATATTAAGTAAAATGCTACACATAATAATTGTAAATGCTTGGCTAAAGATGAGATGTTAAAGGGGTGGTGTTATGGTTACACCAAGCTATAAGCCAAGTGCTTGACTTAACCATTGTACATGCTTTAAACAAGAATTCGTGTGAAAATACTATCGCCTTTGATAGATTTCTACCATTTTTGACCTTTTTGACTTCAATGCGTTATTTTTCCCTTATTTTTAACTTTAAAATCTTACAAAATTTGATGTTACCAATTTGAAAAAATATATACAATTTTTATCTATTTGGATTGAAATATTCTTATACTATATATGGACATGAACCATTTATCCTTCTAATAAGTTCGACTACATTAAAAATGTCATAATTTTTTTCCAGAGATTTTACTAGTTTGGAATGATTTTTTTGGTCATTTTTAAATTCTCATATATTGAATACCAATCAACATTTTCGCAAAAATTAAAGGCCTACAAAATAACGGACATAACAGTGTAAAACGATAATCTGGTGTGTGAAAATCCGGGTCTTTAAAAGTCGACGGAACTGAGGAGGAATTTGGATTTGAGCAAACTGGGGAGTCTGGGGCGATTTGGAACTTGGGTTTTAGGGGCAGGCCCTGGTCTATGGACACCCATACCGCCCAAGTTTCCAAACTCAATTAAAGTAAACCATATCCTCTTTTCAACCTTATCTTCTTCTCCAATCTCTCAAAATACTTGTTTCCAGCCACATTTTTCCCCCAAACTACCAAATTTGAATTTCAAAAGAAATAGAAAGTTTCAGCAATAACTCTTAATTTCTTTCATTATTTGGTTAGAAATATGAGTAGAGTTTGTGTTTGAGAGTTATGAGTTATTAGATTATTAGTTAATGATTCTTAGAGTAATATGCATGTGGTTATGTATATTTCTCGACAATATAGTCAGAAATGTTGGTAGAATTTGTGTTTGAGAGTTTCCTGGACAAGGCGAGTCCTTTTACACACATAATAAGTGTTTGGGTGAGCTTAGTTGGGAGGTGGATCAATGTTCTTGGACATTATTGAATAATTAATTATACGGTTAAATATAGAAACATATCCTAAATTATTGATAAACTACCAATTGTTTCAAAATGTAGAATAAGTTATTTTAAATATTGGTCACAAACTTTTGTTAGTAAAAATGAACGAAATATTATATTCCATTAGTCATGTGACACCATTTGTTACATGTAAAATGACTCATCAAAGCATATAATTTATATATAACGAGTCGAAGCATGTAATATGGATGTAAGGAAAATAAACTTGATTGTCTTTGCTTTGTTCTCTCATAACCGTGCCTCCACATATATATACTACATCAACTTACAAATAGTTTGTCCATTAAGAGGCAACGAAACTTATTCAGCAAGATCAATACAAGAAGGATTGTCTCGTGTATAATTTCCACAACAAGGACCTAATTTTGTTCAATCACAATTGTATATTGGAAGGGCTCAATACTTGTAATAAAAGAAACGAATGGTATAATAGTAATTACCTGAAATTCAAATAAAAGTCAGGAATCCAATAAATAAGAATGAAATCCAAACTAAACACAATAAAGCAGATCTAAGAATAAATGAACTTCATCACTTGCACGTCAGATTTTGGACTTGGCTGGTTTGAATGATGACATCCATGCTGCACTTCATCGCCGCAGACTTGTTCTTCTTGAAAATCTTGAGCAGGTGCACCTCACCGTCAAGCCTCGCACTGGCCGTCATCTTCAACGTCCCGCCGCCAACATCAGCCTTCACCTTCCCGGACGCGACATGCACGCTCACCTTTTGCTTCTTTGTGGACCTCGCATACGCACGCGCCTTCGCCACCGTGCCCTTCCCCACGGAAGTGCCCTTGTAGAAGAAAGTGACGGCGCTCTTCTCATACTTGAAGTGCCCGAAATTGGTGTTCTTGACGGTCACTTTAGCGTCGAGATTCATGCGGAAGGACGTGGTGTTGACGCTGAGCTGGCTGACGGTGACGACGGCGAGCCGGACCTTGGGGCTGCGGACGCGCAAGACGAGCATGACGAAGAGCAGTATGATGATGCTCTGTGCTATGACTCCGGCGATGATATAAGCCAAGCACTTGAGGTCTCTCTTCTTCCTCGAATCTTCAACCGCCATGGTTTGGTTCTTGAGCTTAAGGTGAAGGAAGGGAAGGTTGGTTTGAGGAGATGTTGATGGTGCGACTTACTTTATATGTGCGTGAAACGAGAGGATGCATTTTGTCCTACAATAATATGTCACAGCGGACATATTATATAGGGTAAATTTCATGTCCCTAGCTATCTTAGTCTTTGCGAATTTGTGTTTTTTGTCATTTTCATACCTATCGTCAACTTCTCATCCATTTTCTGTCCAATGCACTTAAAAAGTTCATAATACCCCTTACTAACAGTTAAATTTTCAAAAACATGTCATTCGTTTTCAAAAATTTCTTTTTATTTGTTTATTTTATAAATATCAGTTTTTATTTTATAAAAATTAGATTTATTTGAAAAAATCAGTTTTTATTTTTTCAAAGATGTTTTGTTTTAAAAAAATCTGCTTTTTTAAACAACTTTTTATTTCTTTAATTTTTGTTAATTCTTTTTTATTTCAGAAATTAAAAATTATCTGTTAGTTTCTTTGTTAATTTTTTTTCTCAAATTTCGTCTTCTCCTGAACGTTTTGTCCTTTCCGACACTATCGTACCTGAGCCGCTTCGCCTGTGTAATCCATGAACCAAAAGTTATGAACCAAAAATTAAACTAAAACATCATCCCACAAATCCACAATTGCTTAAAGCCATTGTCTGGGTTCGAAAAATTTTGTGCCTTAGCGATGAAGTCTCGCTGGGTTTTTGGTTCATCACCACCAGTATCTCGGTGATTGAGTTTGGTTACGACGTTGAGATGAAGATAAAGAATCTGAAAGGGTTTGTTAAATACAAGTGTATATGTGGTAATGAACCAAAAACCCATGAAGATGAGCGTAGGTTCCATCATCCGGACTGGAGCAGCGACAAAGGGAACTTCATATCTGAAGGATGGTGGTGTGAGATCATGGTCTCGTCGCAAGGGAACGGAAAACTCGTCGTGGTCATGGGCCGTCGTCAGATTTGCAGAGAGCTCGTCGGATTTACGAGCTCTCGGTTCAGATTTACGATCCTTCTACCCTCGCCTTGCCTCAGCCCCACCAGTGATCGACCTCGCCGTCGTGGACCAGACCGAGCTTCAGATTTGGGGGTATTTAGGGTGAGAAAATTGATTTCAGCTCGTACTCGTCCCTTGCAGATCTGAAGAACACCTCCACCGCGAACCAGAATTGCGCGTCGCCGTCTGTGGCTCTGGTTTCGACGTCATGAGTCCGAATCTGGCCCTTGAAGAACATGAAGCCAGATATGATGGCGTTGGGTACTCATCATCCGATTCAAAGAGGGAAGCCGAAGAAGCTGTCCTCTAGTGTTGTTCCGGCTCCGACGAGAAGGAAGTTGAAGAATCTGCTGACGCAAATGAGATCATGTGAGAGAATGAGTTGTAGAGAGAAACAGATGAGGAAGGTAGGGAGGATAAAAGGATATTATGGTTTTAAGAGATTAAAGGGCAGTTTGGTCATTTAAAAAATATTTAGGTCATGTGTCAGACACATGATGATTTTCCATCCAAAATTGGATGAAAAGTTGACGACATGTATGAAAGTAACAAAAACACAGTTTTAGGGTAGTGAGGAGACAATGTTTTTAGGGTAGTGGAAATGGAATCCGCAAAGGTTATGATAGTGAGATGGAATTTACCATATGGCTATGATATATGAACAACAACTAGACTATTATATATATCATCACTATTATTTGTTCATCTTCTTCTCCTTTTTTGCTAGATTTTTCAGGCATTGGGTCTGTAATGTATTTTATTTGCAATTAAAAATGCATGCAATGTCAGTTTAAGGGATAACTCCAAAAACTGATATGTTAACGACATGTTGCCTCAAAAACTGATATGTTAACGACATTTTGTCTCAAAAACTAATCTGTCGTGGCATTTGCTCTCACGTACATATCTGGTAGAAAGATCAAACCTCACGTACTTAGCACTTTCATAATTTATTTTGGGACATAAAATCTCCACTAAATTGGTAGTTATCTCAAACACATACCCCTTTTTCGATAGTTTTTTGTCCCAAAACAAATGAAACAGATAAATACATGAAATTTACCCTTCGATGGTATGTATATAGGAATAAAGGTCACAATGGATAAATTTTTGACTTGTTAACTTGTACAATTTTGTATTTACCCTTTATTTCAATTAGTAATAATTTCATCTAATCGTTTTTTTTCCCTTGTTGCTACCCTAAGATTCCGTTTGTTTCGATTGATAATCAAGGCAAGTAGCAAGGCAGCCTGAAAAAAGAATGATTAATGATACAAAACGTGTAGGTGAGATCGATTAATTGGTATCACCTGGGGAAAAGGAATTTATTTGATAAATATATAATCCGAAAGCATTTATAATTATTAATTCAATCAGCATCTTTTCTGCATGTGCTTGTTTCCGAACGCCCAAGTGATCCTTGACGTTTGAGTTTGATTTTCTGTTCTTTTTTATCGTAGAAAAAGAAATACATAAAATGAAAAAGATGGTGAGGGTTATTTTAGACATTAATTATACTTCCAAACAAGACGTTTATTCTCGAGGCTCCCAGAACAGATGCAGCAATGCAAATATGGTGTCCACAAGCATGATCTCAATAAGAGCAAAATGAATGTAACAGATTTCACATTTTACTGAGCACAGAAATAAGCTGAGCTTAATGGACGATATCCAGCTCCACTGTCTCTCAACTCTCCCCTTATTTTCAACTGACAAAACTCATTTGAATTGCTTCTTTATGTTCTCTTGGGCCACTACTAAATGTTCCTTACAAATTGGTCGATAGCATTATTGAAGAGTTCAGACCTACAAAAACCAATTACAAACCTGAGTTAATAGCTTACAACAACATCACCAGGGGCGGAACCAGGAGTTTTATTCAGGGTGTTCCGTCGACAATTTTTAAATATAGTAGGAAAATAAATAGAGATAATTTTATTTTAATAATATGTCCAATTATTGTGTTTAGGGATAATTTCACAAAACTACACCAACCTTAACATATTTCTTGCATAATTACAGTTATTTTTAAAGAATTACTTAACTACACTTAACTTTCATATTCTTTCACTTTGCTCTATCTTGAAAATAAACGACAACAAATAAAAAAACATTACCTTTCATCTCGCTGGCAAATTAGTGATTGGAAAGATAACTTAGTTAAAAGAACCATTCCCTAAAGGGCCCAACACAGCCTAAGCCCGAAATCAGAACCAAACCTTTAAGAGCCCAGCCTAAGCCCGAAATCAGAACCAAACCTTTAAGAGCCCAGCATAAGAAAACGAGGGTGTTCCCGGGTGGGATCGAACCGAGGTTACTCGGAAATATGACAATGCCTTGAACCGTTGAACCAGTTTTCTATATATTCAGGGTGTTTCATGGAACACCCTTCACCCCTCTGGTTCCGCCCCTGTCCATCACAAAGACTTCTACCCAAACTATATGTGAAACCATTATCTAGAAACTATATCTTTTTACCACATATTTACATCAGAATTGAGTTACTGATTCCGCTACAAGAGTAAAGTCTCACATTGATCAAGGGTAGAAAAACATAGGTAACCGTAATGGCAGAACCAAACCCGACTAAATGAGTTTAACTTCAGTGTAGGTCAATATTAAATGGATGCTATCAACAAAATAAGAATGAGTTAAATGCCCAAACTAGTTAGTGATCCAGAAAGGATTGAAATTTTATGGCAGTTCAGAAAGGATTAGCTTTTCAACTTTAAAAGTTAGTGATCCAGCAAGTTATGTGGAATGGCATCCAATGTTAGGTCTTAAAGAAGAGATAGCAGAGATGAGAATACTAGAAAGGATAATATCATTAAGGGATATGGCATAAATATACCGTCTACTTTCAACTATATTTTCTACTTTTTTTTGTTGCACCCTCAATTAAAATCTGTTTAAACTGACCTCAACTATAATTAGGAAATGACTTTGATAGTTGTCTGAAAACCTTAACTTTTCATGCTAGTTCATAGCTATAAAAGTTGAGAGCTGTAAATTCACTGCACAGGTCATTTGTGATAAACAGGGAAATTCTGATACTATCTTTTAATTCTTAAAATGTAACTGTAATTATTCATTTAAGACCAACTATATGTTTTTCCGTGATTTCACATCAAGTATAAACAACAACATAAAGAACGAGCTGAAGAATTACATAAATTAGTCATCAAATACAAAGAGTTTCATCTGTTAATCACAGGAAAGGAGAGCTGTTGTTTAATAACATATTTTAGTTAAAAAGAAATGTTGAGGATATTTCCCCAATACAAGTCAATAGATCGTAATTAATATAATCCATGACCTTCTCTGCTTCTGTTTCATTACCCAATTTTTTTTTATTAAAAGATCATTTGTAAGGGAATAAAATGTGACCCTTGACCAATATTAAGGTTGTTCTCTTATTACCTTGAGATAAATAGGTTCAAGTCAATGAAACAGCATTTCTGCCAAATTGAGAGTAAGGTTGTTGCATAAATGACCCTCTATCTATTTCCGCGGAGAATATGTATGGGCAACTAAACCTCAACTACTTCATCCTAGTATCCTATAATGAAGTAATATAATCAAAACCATTCCTATAATGAAGTGATATAGTCAAAACCACATTAATTGTATTTCAACCCATTCGTTGTTTCATATTACTACATACAAACCAGAGTTCTTGAAGGCACTCAGAAACAACGGTCCAAACATCAGGTGGGTGAACAGTGATTATAGAATCATGCACAGCCAAACAATTTCATTTCCCACTTGAAGAGAAAGAGAAAATATGAGAAAGAATTGTTACTTGATTGGGCTCCCTGGAGAATAGAGTGGATTCTTGACAATATATTCAACATACAATTTGTAGATGGACTTTAAGGACTCCTGCAGATCGCCAGTCCTAGGATGTGTCACCAATATAATCTGGAAAAAGAAGGACATTACATGACATCATAGAGAAGGGAAAAGAAAGAATTAGAGTTGAAGTGACCTTAATCCCAGATGAAGTTTCCATGAAGCTAAGTTTATAAGTATTAGTGCGAAAGCTATGGAAAGAGCAACCTTGTCCAGGTAACTGGGGCATCCCGAGATTACCCTTTTGCACCCTGCAATTCTTCCAATATCAATATGTATTATTGAATTAGGGATTGGGGGTAAATGAAATGAAACATACACAGTGGGATCCATTTTGGCAGTCAAGGACTTGAGAGAGAAGAGAAGACCAAACATGAGCTTGTAGTCTTGGTGAGGGCTCAGGGTGCGGAGAGGGCGGTTCCACTCCCGGTAGAACAAGCAGATCCCGTTCCGGTTGAACACGTACATCATATGCGCATTGTTCCCCTGAACCAACGGCGTCGGCGGCGCTGGGCTTATCTCCGACCCTCCGAAGAACTGCATTCTTCTTCTTCTTCTTCTTCTTTCCAAACCTCAACCTCGCCGCTAACATACAAGACCTTCATGTAGCCGTAACTTACGTTTAATTAATTGTGTTGTGTACCATTTCTACATGCCTATATTTAGAATTATTTTTAAAAAGAAATTACACTTAATTATGCTCATACGGTTACTAAAAATAGCAAAACATCTCCCCTCTGTTCATCATTCCACTCAAATCAATACCCATAGCCTTTCTCCCATCAATTCTCTACCAATATTCCCTTAAGATTTGTTTTATTAGTTTTTGCTTCAACCATAACAAACTTATCATCCTCAATCCTGTGTTTGACATGGTCTTACCATTTTATAAGTTTAATATACCGTATTATCATTTTATAAAACATAATGATCAGATCAGGAAAACACACACATGAACGGGTTGACGTTCCAAAACCAAACACAAAATAAACAACTCACAGCGGAATCACAGATGCATAAGACGTCATGTAACCTCAAATAAGCAAACCACACAACCAACAAAGATCGAGCAACTGACAATGAACATAAAACCAGGATTGCCTTCAACGAGCAAAACGCTTACTACTTACGTAGAAAATTCGACGAATCTAGAACAGTAGGGAGCCAGTTACAACGTTGTTCAGCTTCCAACGTTTGTTGTAACTGGTAATGACATCAACTTTAGCTGAAAGGTCATCGAATATTTCAAACGTGTTTACCACGAGCAGACAAGTGACACACTATCATTGTATTTTGTTTTTATATATAGTAGATTAAAAATAAAAATGCAACCTTGGCAAGTATTTTTCATCTGCATTCATGATTTTTATATCCATGTGAAAAATAGCCACTACGTCAACAGAATTGAATAGAATTCTAATGGTAAGAGATATCACCATTCTTCTGGTTATTAAACCAACCTTCATATTCATACACAGCCCGCAACACATCATTAATCCTAAAGAAAAATGGGATGGGGCTTGGGTAGAACAAATAGATTATCTTTCCAGTGCTCACAACACAACAGTACACTTGTATCTCTCTACCCATCTGGTCCATTACCATCAACAATACAGATTGGGATTATTAACTCAAGACTTTGCAGTCAACCTAAAAACATACCATGCATAAATTCAAGAAAAGACGGAGGAACAAAATAAAGAGCCTCAAAAGACGCCCACTACTCCTTTATCTCTGGTTTCCTGACTGCAGCAATTGTTGGCTCTTCACCTGACTTAATAGCCTCCATCGTCGCATAGAATTCCACGGGTAGAGGACCAGGCCGATGCAGGGGGACATGCTTGGGAACAGGAGCATCATTCTCAATGATCTCACACTCATAATCATCAGGAACACCCCATGGATCCCACTCTACAATTACAGAAACCAAGCATTACATTACATTACATAGTATCAAACAATGCATATAAGAGTTATATGGTTATCATGCTAAGGATTATTTCAGATGTTATTTCCTACTGGAGTGTTCTCATACAACAATGTCCAAAATTTTAAATGATACCAAAAATAAATACCTAACTAAGTTATGCTATTGTCTTGTAATAATCAGGTTTTGAAGGTTAATAACCAGATCTATTATGAACACAATATACACCTTGACTGAACTGTTTTGGTTATTCTGATGCACCCAAAAGAAAGGTCCGAACAACATGCAATAGTAAGCTAACCCAAAGATGGAATTTAATAGGCCAACGTAATTATCAACTGTTAACACACAATTGAAGAGCCTGATAACCCCATCCCTTCACACCATAATATTTCCATTGTTCACATAAATATGTTCAGGGAGCCAGAAATAGCTACTTATAAGTCATAACCCCATTTTCCCGGTTTGTTTTATCCCAAAACTGCACTACATTTGTACACCATTCAGAACCCTAATTCTTAAAACCACAGATCAGCACAATCTATCCACAAAGCCCCAAATATTTTAACATCAAGGCCTTTCTTGCACATATCTACAGCATAGTCACATAGAATATCATTGTCATTATAAACTACTTTCTAGTACATACTAAATTTCCCTGTATCAAAGACCCACCCAGGCTTAACCTGCTTTATTGCCATTTTGAGCATCAACCTTTGCGCAGTAAACATTAGAAGGATTTATGTATACAAAAAAGACTATTCAAAGTTTACATTTAGCCCAAGGGTTTCAATCAAGCTTCAATCATCATTGTCTCCCTTAATAATGATGACGATTATGACTATTATACTGAACCCCCAACATAACTGTGTCTCAAATGTACTTTGATCTTTTAAAAACATTGTTGCGAACTAGCTGCCTAATAACAAAAACCATCACAAATAATGAAGTACCCAAAGCACTGCATACAAAAACTGATATAATTCTTATACTAGTAGAAGAAGCTATATTAGTCTTGCTGAGAGCTACTAGGTTTTGCCATTCTAATATTACAAGTTTGGCTAGATACCAGTTCTCTATATTAAGATCTAAAAGCATTCAAGATTTCCTAACCATTTGACACCCAATACAAGAATTTAACCTTTTTTTCTGCAGCATATCCAATTACTGGAATAGTTGACGTTGAACTGAAACCACATAACTTATATAAGGAAGAAGCTAAACAGCATTGCATCTGAGAAAATGATTTAAGCTTTACAAAAATTGAGGAAAGAAATTTATATTACTTCATGACCCTCTAGTAGTTAACTGCTCCAAAATCATTTCCATGGGTACAACACATAGCTATTGGGGATAGTACCAAAAAATAAAACAGCACAATGGGTTGCTTGATTCTCCCCAAACTAATCAAAATAAAAGTCAATCTAAATTCTTAAAACCAACACAACAAAAAGATCATAAACTGATTTTGATTTATTTTCCTTGACATCCATCTCTTATAGCTAAACAAAACAAAACTGAAAGGAATCAACTAAATAAAAACAGCTGCTGTGCCTCAGTTCAGGGACTTCTAAAGCAACAAAATCAGATCAACTGCATCAACAACAAGATAAACTTCTATGCTTGGAATCTAGTCATTTGCTAAAATTAGGTTATCACACTCCAATTACAAATTAATCCATTTCAACCAAAATCAAATCGAAGCATATTAGTCCAAACCATTTGACCCAGAGATCATTCTCGAGCTTATAAAAGGCAAACTAATCTGCTGAGATTAAAACACATAGACAGCAACATACATTTAACCTCCATTTCCATCACTTTCTCACAAACCAAGCAGAACCATCTATCATCGGAAAAAAAACAGTAGATGGAGATTGTAGAAGAACAAACCGATCATTTTTCCGATGAGGGTAAGCTCGTCTTGTGCTTCTTCGATGAGCTCCTCGACCTGGCCACACCCTAGGCGCTTCTCGATGCCCTCCCAGTCGTCCTCCTCCTGGCAGACTTGCATACGGTGGCGCGTGAAGCTCTCTACGGCCTTGCGGTAGCCCTCGTCTTCGGGTACGGCCTGGATCTCCTTGAGGGTCTTGGAGTAGAGACTGATGAGGACCTCGCGGGCATTGGGGACCACGTCAAGCCCTACGATCCCGGTGGTCTGCTTAACCTTGGCCATCAGCGGCCGTGCGATCGAGCGTAGGAACATTCTGGGCGGAGCTCTCCGGCGGTGTGTCTCGCGAGGTTTGGGAATGGGGCGAACAAAGGAGGAGATGGAGAGTACCCTTTAATGCGATGAGTTCCAATCGATACTCAGATTGCAACGTGTGTTAATGGGCCTAACTTGAAATCATATTGGGCTGCTCATTCGGAACGGTCGGGACTTTTTCCAAAACAATTGTCTAATTAATTATTTATAAAAATCAAAGTTTTCTTTTTGAAATTCCTTTTTAACATTTACGATCATTGATTCAAAAAAAAAACATTTACGATCATGTTTTAATGAAAGGGGTTGATGTCATTACTGCAAAAGAGGCATTATATGTTTAGGACCCCGAGGAATCGAAACAAAAGACTCCGAATGTAATAGGCCGTCTAGGACGGTTTTT
>JAYMSV010001586.1:0-12523 GCA_036897745.1 Erodium moschatum | reverse complement strand
GATCAAAAAAAAAAACATTGATTTATACTTCGAATCGAGAAAACGAACAAAAACCCAGTATTCACTCCACTACATGAGTCCCACACTGTGGACAAAGTTCAATTTAAGGGGCTTAACTTACAATCTGCAGTCTCACACATGAGTCCCATATGTCAGTCGCTTCTCTGTACATGCTCTGAGTTATGTAATTTGCAACCTTCCTGCATATATGTTTCGTAATTATAACCCTCATGTACACACTTTTGCATAGTTCTCGATTTTTAGCAAAAAAAAAAGACAATCTTATTAGTCGATTTGCAAACGGAATATTCTTATGCATTTAAGATAAGTTAACCTATTATATATATACTGGCACGAGAGTAGGACATATATTTGTTCATCATAGTAGTCGGGACCTCACGGTATGGGTTGGCCATCATGGGGGGTTTGTTGATAGATCTACTGGTATTGGATTTGAGGGGTGTTGCTCGGTGTTTGTGTGGGATCAGAGGTGTTCCCGACCGCACTTGTTTGGGTCGCTGTCTGATATTGGCCGGCGGCAGATTAACTTACTTTTTGGTAACTATGGGTCGGGTGAGGTGGTGGGGGAAGATTTGGGGTGGGTGACCTTAAGATGTTCGTTGGGGTTGGGTACTCCTTTCTCCGGTGGTCTTCCCGGTGGCTGATTGTTGCGGATTTATCAAGAAACGCCGTGAACGTTGTCGTGCGCCGCTGTGGTGGGGTTCCTTGGACGTCGACGTTTCTGTCAGCTGTGGAGTTTCGAGGCATCTGGCTTGGTGTGCCGGTCGAGGTGAGCATTCCCCTAGCGATCGTTTTATTGTTTCTCTGGGTCTAGGCTCTTTTTTCGAGAATTATTCTCTTTACTGCTTTTTTTTATTCTCGATCTGTGCCTGGGCCTAAGGCTTTTGGACTTTACAGTTTTGGGCTTAAATTTATTGTATTAGGTATTAGACCAATATTTGATTTTACAGCAGCATATTTTTATTTTTGAGCTTCATGTTTGATATTTTTCATTTGTATTGTTTGCTTAATAATTGAAATATATGGTTATAGGTTTGTTAAACCCTTGTATTGTGATCAGGGTATAGGCATGTTTGCCCTGTTGGTTCTGGGCTCTGCCCTTCCTTGTCGTTCCTTTTATCTTAAAATGTTGGTTATCTAATATTTGTTGATCCAAATAAAAAACATGTTTATTTTCTTTCTAATCACAACCACACCATTTATATTTGCTAATCATTGGTAGGAGTCTGAAACTACACCCCTGCATAATAAAAACATATAAATAGAAATAAACAGTGAGGTGATTTTACCTGAGTTGTTTTTCATTATCTTTAACAATACATAAAACAATAAGGAACCCCTTCAACGACTAATCCAATAGGACACACATTTAGGGAATGGGGATCGACAAAGAGGGCAATTGGAACGTTCTTTTAACCACTTAATGATGCACTTTTCATGATACATGTGCGAGCAAGGCATGCATGTCACTTGTTCGTCCGGGTCCAATCTCCCATGCAAATCACGCACTCCTCCAGCCCCAGTTCCTTGTGAAACCTAGCCTTCTTCAATTGGATGCAATCTAAATAGTCAACACTGGTCCAGCCCAATGCCATTTCTCAACGGGGGCAAGAGGAGCAATACGGTCGTCTGCGCGATACTGTATATCATCCACGTACACTTTGAAAGGCGCCCGGTAGTCAGTAGAGTCGACTAAACGATGTAGGTCGCACAAGATTTTCACCCGGTCGGGCTCTGAACTCACTCCCAACTCTGAAAGTATGTAAGAGAGAGACTGATCGCAACCAGGGTCAGACCAAGTTTCATGGCGAACTCCTGTCCATTCATACGTCATTGGGCCGATCAAATGTTCGCAATAAGTGACTGGACATGGATGAAGTGGAGTTGAAGAGTGGTAGTGCCTCAACCTTCTGTTTACGGCAAAAACTATAGGAATATATGCAACTGTTTCGGTTGGTTCCACCTTAATGTCGGCCTCGTAGACTTGAAAATTCATTACTGATCGATCAAGTACGACTCCATGCGCAAACCTGTATCCCTATTTATATACATACAAATCATTATTATATTATTAGGAAATATATCGGATTAGGAAATATAAGATCGGATCGAATTAGGAAATTTTGGATGCTAAACAAATCGGTTAAAGGGACAACTATTTACTTAAATTTACATCATGTTGACGCACGAGAGGGACAAAAAAGCATGGGCTTTATTAAACTGGCCCATCATGTTGGGCCAGAATTTGATTTTAATTTATAAATTCTATGTACTTTTCTTAAAAACCGACATTTTCGGTTGATTACTATAGCGTTTGTTAAATATGGAACTATGGTACCGTATTGACTCTCCTTTGTTAATAATATATGCACCTTCGTTTTAACAAAATTACATCATAACTACTAATCTTGTGTTCTTATACATTGTTATGGTAGACTTACAGAAATTATCACAAACCAATTATTCCGTTCTAATAGTGACGTATCGTTAAAAAGACTTATTTGTCCTCCAAACTATTATTTCAGTTTCTCATATCATATCCGTAGACAATACTATTGTTTCAGTTTTTGTCATAATTAATATTATTTTCGACTTATAATTTATATATATCTTATATAAATTAATTTATGTTATAAGAACTGATAAAAAATAGAAATAACAAATTTTGTTTTTAGGATAAAAGTATTATTATTTCCTGATTTTTTTTAGCATATAGGAGATTCATTGATTAGAAACCAAAATTACAGACATAATCATAAAGTAGACTCGAAATGAAATTGCAACAATAAAGAACGAAATGGGCGGGCTAACTTGAGTCCTCGCCTATAGGTGCCAGACACTAACCCTATAACTAACTATCCGACTAATCGAGTGACAAATTAATGGTGGATGGTTGCTACACTCAAGGCTACAGAAATGTAGTTCGAGATGATCATTATCTGACTCGACCTGAAAATGCATGTGATAGAAGATCCGGGCCGTTTGGAATAACGGGCATGTAGGGAGAAAACCAAATGATGGGGGAAAAGGTTGTTGGGCTTGCACCGACGTTGGTAGGGCTAAAACTCTAGTGCAACCCATATATCCGAACATAGCATTGGTGAAATCAGAAACTACCTTAGGCAAAAGAACATTACAGATGATCCTTATAACTTGTGAAGGGGTGAGTATAACAAACTAATCAAACATACCTGATCAGTGCATATAATTTACTCCACTCCAAATTCGACCAGGCATTGGTTGACAATCACACAAGGAAACAAGATTTCGGAATTCATAAGACAAAATGAAGATCACCCTCTTCAAACACGCGAAAGGTATATTTGAAAATAGGTAGCATGTAAATAAGTAATGAATTGAGGATATAAAAAAAATCATAATACTCTGCTAATAGTAATATACATGTGATTCTGATTCTAATTCTAATTCTAACTTGATTGCTGAGTAAACTCTATCCTGCTTCCAAGACTATCTAGTGCACCAACTGCTACCTTTTATGACGATAAATAGAGAGCTAGTTACACTTACACAACTCTTCTCCACGATACACAGCCATATCAACTCACCTACGTCGGGCTGAGGTTGTATGGTGGGCAGCTTTACTATCACTACGTATCCTGTCAGAGTACATAGGAAGCTGAATGATCTCGTGTATCTCATCCAGCAAGATGTCTTCTGTGATATTATCCTTTATGCTTCGCAATACCTGTTTCCAACATCAACTTTACCTCTCTACTCATAATAATTATTATTATCATACACATCAATCCCAATGCAATATACCTTCCTGTACGTATTGATATCATTTGGAGTTGATTTGTCCGGTCTTGTTCGCATAGGGACCCATGCATCTTCTTCTGAATCAAAAGAACACTCAACAATCTTCCCAGAATATGAAGACGGATCTGAACCATCTGCTGCAAGTTATTTTGGTTCAGAAATCAGATATGGAAGGATAGAGATTCATCTAAAAAAATTTGCAACTCTTCTCTCAAGAATTATGCATTACAGGAAGTAAATTAAACCTCTGCGAATAAAATGTAAGCTTTAATGCATAGCAGATTGGCAGTTAGGGATGGCAAAAACATCATCATGATAGCTGAAGCTGTGTAATGTAAGAATGATGGTAATAAGACAATCAGGGCACGCCCTAAGACAAGCCCAAACATTCGTACTCATATCCTTCACACCTTTCGAATAGAGCTAATTGCTAGTGCGGGATTTAAGTCCTTTAGAGTGAAACTTTTCACATCATGACAAAGGGAGATGAATGAGGTAAAGCTGCGTAAAGAAACCTTACAGCTGCTTACAGCTTGGGTTGATACTTCTTGCACAGTTCAGCTCTAATCTAGTAATCATAATGACCATGACATTTTTTGTGATATCATTTGTCATGTCATACATAATACAAGAGGAGTGCAACATGCAACTCAACAAGAATGATTGTTAGAGCAACTATAAGAATATTGACAATTTTTATCCCAAAAATCATTTACTTTGACAAATTGATTAAGATTCTATACCAGCAGTCACCTTTAGAAGTGCAACTGAACTTAAGATCATTTAGAATTAGGATGGGATAATTACCTAATCAATCCCCACTTTCAAAAAATAAACTATTAGATCAGTCCATAAACTACTATTATGCCAATTTAATCCTCAATCTATCATAAAATCGACCAATTTGGTCATAGCCGTTAATCACCATTAGTTAGTTTAACTATTAGGATTCTCAAAAATGAAGCAAACTATAAATAAATACAAAATCATTAATAACTCAGTTGTTTAAGGACAAAATCAATATAAGTTCAATTTGGTGACTGATTCGGTCGTTTTTTAAAAGTTCAAGGTCTGATTAAATAACCATTCCTTTGACTTAGGTATTTACTATTTAGAGTTGTTCATTTCTAAATAAGGATAATTTTATTTGTTGACTTCTAATAAGTGTTCTTGTTGTAACAAACTTCAGGTTGTTATGCCTAACTAATCTAATAGATTCAAATTGAAAATTAAGCATACCTAACCTATAAAAAGAATGCAGGCAATAAGCATTGATCGACCAAATTTAGTGTGGTAACAGTGATCAATTACGTTGGCAAAAATATTCACTGGCACCAACAACTCTAAGAGAAGAAAATGAAGACTTATGTTGATGTAACTATGTCTAGAAAATATAATTGAACAATAACCTTTAAATATCACTCTTTGCCCTTCCATCAGCTTTTTCTTCCCTCGTTCATACAGAAAAAGTAGCTCACGGCCGTCATCAGTCACCTATAGACAAACATATAGCTCCATGAGAGGACAAACTTTACTGTGAGAGAACATGGAGACGACACAACTAGCAACAAACAATTTTTTGTACATAGTGAAAGTGACAGTAAAACCTCAAATAAAAAGTCAACTGAGTTCATTTCAGGATATTTCCACTTCAACAGGCCTTCATGCGTACGAGGAGTATAAGGATCATCCCAACCCTGCAGATATATAGACTATCAACAATCACTTCTTTACAGCATAAAATAATGATAGCAGAACTAAGTTATCCAAACTGTGGTTGTGTATCCTCCAGCCTACAATTAAATGGTACACAGCGATACCCATAACTGAAATGGCTTCAGGGTCATAATGCAGAGATACCATGAACTAGTATTATTATGCCACTGAGCAGCTAGATGAATCTCATACTCCTAGAAAATGATTTTCAGCGTGTAACACATGCGGCGATGTAAAAGAGTACAAAATAAAAAAAATTGTAACCAAATTTCACATTTCTATGCTAGATTATTTATAATTATCCTCAGCCACCTGAAATATAAGACCATCTGCATCATGTGAAAGCCTTGGAATAAATTCTTTCAAAACCTTGGTAGCAGCAGAAAGCAACCAAAAGTCCTTCCTCCTAACCTAATAAACAATATATAAAATCAATATATTAAAACTTAACAATTAAATGAATATACATACACTATATAATAATATAAAAAAGTGAACAGTTTTGGTGAAAAGAACATTCAAATGGCTATAAGTGACACTAGTATACCCTGAATGGTTCCAAATCATATCTATAATTAGGATTCCTGCTCTGGTGAATCTGGTGGCGTTCAGTGTTCCGTGGTTCAATCACTTCTTTCTCAAGCATCTTCCACCGTTCATTGAAAGGCCGCTGTACAAAATTTAATTTAGTGGGGTAATTAGAAGAGTGCTTCCACTCAAAAAAAGACCAAATCAATTGATACATCAATGGTATTTGTCTACCAAAAGAAACTTGAAACCTAGTTTTCAAAATTAAGTTGACATCCCATAGTGAAATTGCATTTGCTTTCGTGTAAACAAGTACAGGCACAACAATAGTGGCAATAAGAGGACCAAGTCAACAGAGCAAGCCTATGTAACTAATGGTAATGCATACAGCTCTGAAGTGTGTATGTGGGCAGGCATGGGAACCAATAGCGAAGAACTCAACCTTTAAGGAAAGAACTACTCTGTTTTTGTGATATAATAATTACGCAAGTAACAGAAAAATTAACCATATCCCCAACCTCAATAAGAGACATATGGTTTAATGCAATCATATCATAGATGAGGTATCTTCTCTCTTGCTTCTGTGTGTCTGGTAGAGTATCAATAATCATCTCCCCGTCAAGCAAAGTATAGGTGTGAGTCTGCTCAGTTAAACCCTACCAAACACACAAATATAAGGGTCAGAATTCATCAAATCTAAAATCATTGTCAACACCAATTTCAACACCCAGGAAACTTCCTGCAAGCAGAAATTCATGGACACCTACTTCAGTACTTCTGCGTGGAAATTTCATCTGGACTCGGCGGAAATTAAAACTCCTGTCCACCAAATAGCATCCGTCCAAAGTAATTAGCATCATATATCGTGTCCCATCAGCTTTCCAGGTGGCATAGTAATAACGCTGCCTCAACAGCTGCAAATTATCCCTGCATGATACACATATGAAACCCACTCTTATAGATAACAAAAACAATTAAAAAAGTGTATCACAATCATCTACGATACATATTGGTCAGCTAATTTAAAAAAAAAATAAACAATATCTCAACATGCACTTCCATAAAAAGAAAACCTTCCATATTCATCATTAATCACAACAAACTTCAACTATAACATTTTTTTGGCGTATTATAACAAAAATTAAGAAACATATTGAAGCAGGATAGACATTCATTTCAAAGTTGGGATTTAGTGGAGCTCAGGACAAGAAATCTCCATCATATGACTTCAGTGAGCAAGATTGTTGGTTTGTTTGGCTAGCTATCAAATGCAATAAGGATAAACGTGTATAGATAGAAGAGTAAATCGACCATCAGGTTCTGTCAAATTTCGACAGCAGTAACACTATTTTATTTGTTTTCTTCATAAAACTCAAAAATTTCAACCAATTACAGAAAGTGGAATTTAATTCTAAAGGTTAACCCTTATAATTCCTAAGAGAGGAACATTTGATTTTAAAAGTATACAACTTCATTGCTATTATTTTTTCTCAAGGAAATATCATCTATAAGCTCCTTTTGCTATTTTACCACCATGGAGCAGCAAGAAAAGGGTATCCCCATGAACTCACACATACAGACATTTAAGAGATAAGACATTTCAAAACTGGGAAACATCTTTAAGGAACATGAACACATAGATTAGCTGCTTAACTTATAAAACAGAAAGAATAAGAGTTAACTTTTTTCGAAAATGTAGATGAGGATTACCTGCTGAGAGAAACTGGATGCGACCCTGGGAATTGTGAGTGTCCTCTTCCCTGAAGATCAATAGTCACATCAAAGTCATTAAACAAATCTACCAACAAAGAGCGCATGTTATAACAGAAGCAAGTGAATATAAAGCAGTACTATGGTTATATAAATAAGGGATCTGACTTTCCTTCTG
Source organism: Erodium moschatum (assembly GCA_036897745.1). Lineage (NCBI taxonomy): Eukaryota > Viridiplantae > Streptophyta > Magnoliopsida > Geraniales > Geraniaceae > Erodium > Erodium moschatum. Next base: position 4,590 of record JAYMSV010001586.1, on the reverse strand, counting down.
AATCCCCCGAACCATATAAGAGGGGAATGATTACTAGACTGCAGAGAAAGTGTGTAAAATCTGTTTCCAATAAAGACATAAATTGGAGAAACCCGTAAACAATATTACTCTTCCAGTGCATAGTCTGAACAAGTCCAAAAATCGAACTACTGATCTATTTCAGTGCCGATATATAATCCGAAACCTTCAACTGAACCAGAGCAAACGGTACATGCCGGAAACATAGACGTAAAGCCCCAATCAATTACTTATACATACAAGAACACAGTAAGCAATGACCACAACATAGGTAATGAAGTCAGGAAAACCAAAAAAAAACATTATCACTTCACACCAAGCATAGTTAATAATGGCATATGATGTGGGCAAGGTGCAGGTGACTCACCATAGGCATGATTACATGAGGCATCATTATCCCATATATAAGGGACGTCTTCTAAATTAGGCCTTTTAGGGGTTTGAATGAAGGAGAACTAGGACTAAATATCCATGTTTCCTAGCTTGTTACGTGTAGAGAGAGAGAGAGAGACCATTCTGCTTGGTGGCTCCGGGCCCCACAGCAGCAGGTACCTCATAAGACCTGATTTTCTATTTTATGTTTATCATTAGCGTGAGAACATTACTAATAGAACTATTACAATCAGTTTTTCTTAACTTAAATACATTTGTGCACCTCTTTCAAAAGGATTGCCCATTAATAACAAATGTATGACGGTAAAAATAAAATTAGACAAGGTTGTTTGTATGCAAAACACGACAAGCACAGATATTTGGACATCCTCCAATGTAAGGTTCATCAGATATAATATTTCAAACAAGTTGCAATTGGTAAAGATTGAGAAGTATAAAGTTGCCTACCCCAACATTCAACTTAAGTACTTGGTAGCAAAACTGCCGCATTGCTTCAACCTGGTCATGCGGTATATCATCCCCCAGAATGTCGTCATTTGTCATCTTTACATCCATCTCTTGAATGTCCTGCAATATATATTCACGTTATAAAAAAAGGAATGAAGTCAACATATTGATCTATAAATTTTATTCCAAGAAGTTGAAGCCAGACCAGCTTCACGTATTTCAATTTGCTGTTCCTAATGACCACTGTCAGTGTTACGGTGCCAAACCATTATAGAATAATTAAAAATCAACAAGAACTCAAAGGAAATTGCAAACTCAGGCAAGTATCTGCTTAAGTTTTTCCCATGTCTTTATTCAAATGCAAAGAGACATATATATAGGAACATGCAAGATAGAAGATCCTGAACAAAATGCAGCATTGAACTAAAATAAGCCCCAAACTAATTGCAGCATAAATTAAAAGTGAGTCCTGGTTTTCAACTTCCCTTACTCTTCCCTTTCGGGTTCACCATGTGTTCTTCTTTTGTAAGTTATTCTATAACAGTTTGGCACTGTAACACAGTGAATTCCAATGATTTACCAAAGGCAAAAAGGTATAAGCTTCGTTCTTGAGTAGCATATCAATTCTAAGGAAGAAGCGGTGGTCAGACAATATTCCAGCACAGTATATTGAAGTCATGCAAGAAATTGCTTTAGGAGTTATGTAAACACGATAGCACTAAGAACAATTTGCTTTTGTCAGAACACGATCCTGTGAATGAACATAGCTGATCTTTGGAGTCTCATATTCCAAAAACTAGGCTATACCTTGCTAGAGCAACGGGATATTTACAGAATTGTCATTACAGTAGATCAGTAATCAATTTTTCTCCAAAAGAGAAAATCCAGATAAAATATGAGATCATGAGTTGTACGCATTTAGTTTTAGTTTCAGAAAAGGGGAGAATAGGACCCAACATAAAACATAACTTCAAATTTGAAAATAAAACGAACATTGAAAAATGTGTGCAGCATATAACCTGAGTTCTAAATTGTAAAATTCATTTATGAACTTCAGAATGACAATAGAAGACCTATACAAGGATGAAGGATCACAGAATTCCAACATGTAAGAGTCACTTCATAAACCATTTCCCACGTATTTGCAAGCTCATAAAAACACAACCCTAGAACTTTCCAGGATCCCAACTTTGTGGCTTGGTGGTGGCTGAGCATTTTCTTAATTCAGTATACACCCAGTTACTTTTATTTTTAAAATGTATAAAATTTAAAACCCACAAAAAGCTATCGGCATAGGATCCATTTACGTTTACGTATGCCACTGTAATGGGGAAAGTTAAACCTGAAGCTAAATTGTAGTGCCAAAGCTATACATACATTCAATGGAGCAACAGGATCTCCATCATCGTCATCATCTGGTGGGGCTTCACCATTAAGATCGAGCTCAGATGATCTTTTCCACTCTGGAGTAGATGGACAAGTGACCATTTCAGGTTTTCTTTCATGATAAAATTTGTATAAAGCATCAATGTAGTCTGGTTTGTAGATTCCTGGAGGGCGTGCGTCGGAAAATACTTTGATTGCCTACCCAACAAGTAAACAAGACAAACATGAAACTACAAATAATTGTCTTATTGTCAGAAGTCAGAACCAGCCAGCGAAACACAAGACAACACAAAACTTACCTGAGTGACAGACAACGATGTAGAACGCATAAGATAATGGACAATCATGAATCCAGTGCGGTTATGCCCATGTGTGCAGTGGACAAGAATATACTTTTTTGAGTGCTTCTGACGAGAGAGGAACTGTGAAACCTGCAAAAATAAGTACTATTTAAATATTGTGCTACCATAAGGGAATACTCTATTATACGTCTACATAAGTAATGTCTTGAGTTCTAACCTTGGTATATAAAAATGGCTAATAATAATATATGCCGATTAAATGTAGAGTAATAACGGTTACTAATTCCCACAAAAGTCAAACAAAGGAGTTAGCTTTCATTTATTTCTAGTTACAAGTATTTCCTATTCCTAGTTTCCTATTAGCTTTTCCATTTTCTATGTTGCTTACCATTATTGTATTTCCTATTTAATGAAGAATCGTTCCCTACAAAAAGGGATCACCAATTATAATTCATAATCAATTCAGAATAAATAATATTTTATATTTAAAATTCAACATGGTACCAAAGCTAATCTCAAGTTAAATTTCAGTGAGTTGATGCTTTGCCCACTCATTAGTCTATGGTTTAGCGGGTGGGCAAGGCGTTATTATTCGGAGTTCCTTTTTTATCATATGTTTGTCGGATAATGTTCATCCGAGTCCATATTCATCATGCACACTATTCATCTCATGTGTGGTTCGTCAGTCAAAGATCTTGTCCCAATAATTCATGTCTGTCTTCGTTCCATTTTAAAATTTTGGTGACTCTATCTTCATGGTTGGCACCGTTGTTGTGCTCACTTGACAATGTTTTGCATTTTTCCTACGCGACGTATCAAAAGTTGTCATCTTTTTTCACTGTTCATCAAATATCTTTTTTTATACTTGTCATCTTCCTCTTCCACAAGGTATAACTTTCAAAGATGGAAAGCGAATCACTTACGTATTGTAAATCATTTTCCTTTTACACTAACCTACACATTTATACAATAACATAATGATATAAGTTGGAGCTAATACATTTTATTCTGATTTATTTCACCTTTGTGTGGCACCTTATGACTCTTAATTCTTTCAACTGTAATTATTTCTATACTTCTAAAGTATTGGCTTCAGCCAGTCCTCAAGCTCAAGGAGAGTTTAGGGCTTTTCACAACATTTAACATAAGAGCATAAAATACAACCACCATCATTTACCAACAGGCTATTGATCACAGCCACCAGCCACCCCTGAACTATTTGAACTATATATGAAATAATCATAAATGAATATAGAGGTATCCACTACTAAATTAAATCATAAGGGTAGTAAAAAGGCGTACCTCATGGACAAAAGTATTTACAGAAACATTATCTGGTACAGCATCCCTCCCCCTGCATTGAATCTAGACCACAGATCAAGATATTGAAGTCAAAAGTTAGATTTCTCCAGTCCGAATATATAAGAATCTGAACAAAAGTATACCATTATGCACTACTGACCTTCACATGTTTAATAGCATCTTTCTTCAAATCTGATGTTGAGTAGTAACGAGAAGTATTTGTCAAATCTATCACTAAACCAAGCTGCAAATGAACTTTAAAAAATCATTCAAGTAATAAACAAGGAAAACTTCCAGAAAATAAAGAGACAAGGAGAAGCAATTATCTTGTTATTATTTGACAAAAAACGCATCTCTTGCAATTTCTTTTTTACGGGAGGATTCTTAAAAAGGGTATATTTTACCACCACAAAGGTACAGGGGGATTGCTTTTAATTTAGCTATTTTGATTCAAAGTCATCACAGTTTCAGAAAACTAAAGATCACATTCTAAATCCTATTATTCTTTTCTTGTGTAGTAAGAGGATTGAAGCTCTACAGGGAAACATGATAGAAGGAAAGAAGATACAAATTTCATAACACTAACCTTTCTTCCTAAACACCTTTGCTGATGAATCACTTGTTTAAAAGAGTATCTTTTACCGGGAGGAATACAGTCATTGAAGGTTTCCCCAAGTGGAACCTTAGAAGGAACAATGCAACCTATTTCCTGCCCAAATGCAGGGCAATCCAACCAACCTTC
>JAYMSV010001585.1:0-12524 GCA_036897745.1 Erodium moschatum | reverse complement strand
TGCACATCGTTTCGTCCACGCCGTGTGGCTACCCTAATGTTTCGTCCACACACTTCTGTCAAAAAACTTAACAGAATATGCTGATCTGTAGCATCACGTGATAGCATGTGCCAGTAAGTGAAATTGTTTTGGACGAAAATACCCTAGCAATCCACAGCCACAAGTTTTAGACCTATGAACTGACTAAACTACCCTTATTATTCTCCTCACCACTCATTCCCTCACCAAGTCGTGTGTGTAAAGTAGAAGAGGGCTTAGAGGAACAGAAGAGGGCTTAGAGGAGCAGAGACCAGAGTCACACGGAGAGGAAGAGAGGACGCTTGGAGTCGAGTTGGTCGGAGGGAGGCGGAGTCGAGGTCGATGCCGACTCCGATGGAGTGGAGGCGAAAGACCGACAGTGAGTTCATGGGTACTTCGAAAGAGTCGACCTATTGATCCTGTGGAGTTCCAGCCATCATTCGTACATCCTGGTCGAAGGAAAACCCTGGACGAAGATATAGTGCTTGTGGAAGTTCCAAGGTATGAGAGATTGTAGTTTTTTTTTCATCTTCCATATTCACAAATTTTAGGGTTTCTGAAATTTGGAACTTTTAAACCTACTTTTGTACATTAGGGAGAAACAAAATGTGAGTATTTTAACTGGTTGGAGGCAAAGGTTGTTGAAGACCATATTTTAGTTGCAAGATTAAATACGTTGGAGAGAAGTATGTTGGAATTGGAGGAATTGAAGACAAATCTGGAGGAAGATCTTAGAAGGACGAAATTGAAGATGAGTGAAGCAAAAAAGAAGATGAAAACGAAGAACATGAAGTTGAAGCATAAATTGGAAAGTGTAAAGAAACTGAATAGGCTGATATTACAGTTGTTAGTCATATCTTATGTTGTGTTTGTTAGTTTGTATCTGACAATGTAAAACACATTTCTTAATCTTGTTACTGAAGTTGAATGCTTATTGTAAATTATGAGTACATGACTGTTTCCAAGATGGATTATGAATTGCCCACAGATTCTAAAAACCACCTTCAAGTTTTTCCCACAAACCTAAATAATGCAAAAAGTTCTGCCCACAAACCTAAATAATGCATTATGGTTTTGCCCACATATTGAAATATGCGCTAAAGTTTTGTCCACAAAATAAGCTATTCATTCACATTCAGAATAATGCAAAGTCTTATGTCATTCATTTCCATTCACAAAAGAAACTATATGTAGCAGTACCATAAGTTCACACAGCAGTTGATAACCCATTTGAACAAAGGAGTTATCAACTACTGAGTTTGCAAACACCATAGTTGCAAACTCCAAAAAACAAAATAATTACAGTATCATTTTCCAAGTTTTACAAAAGTTTCGTCAGCTCGTAGGTGAACGACGACGGATATAGATTTGGCCTCCAAATCTGTTCGGACGGTATCTTTCCATTTGCGGCTACACAAACAATCGAAATTTCAAAGTTAATACATGTTATACATAATAAACCCGGAATTGATCAAATTTCAAACTCTTGAAAAAGGTCTTACAGGATTAGCTGCACGAGTGGAATTGAGTTCCTCTTGGGCAACACCAACTCCTTGACAGACTTCATCTGGCTCATGCTCTTGATGTATCTCCAAAGTTCTCTGCTTCTTAGTCTTCAGCCTTTGTAGGGCTGCATTCCTACTTCTTTCAATACGCTCCAGTTTTGGGCCAGTACAAGGAGCTTCTTCGGCTGACCTCTTCTTACTTCTTCCTGCAACATTTTTTCGTGTACTAGTAGCGGTGTCTTGGGTAGCAGTAGCGGCAGCAGCCCTTTTGGCCCTCATATATAACTTGTTTTTCTCCCTCCGTTGTGCAACAGGATCAACCTCAACATGCCTCAAGCCAGGACAAGTCCTTTTGTTGTGACCGTATTCCTTGCAATGGCCACAGACTTGGTGTCCTGGATCCTTAACGGACTTGTAGGGATTTCTTCGTTTTTCACTAGCTCCCCTGATCCTTTTCTTTTTAGGCCTGCCCGGTGCCTTCAACACAATTGGTGGGTGTGGAGGGGGCCTGGAGCTCGGAACCCAATCCCTGTGACTGCCTAAAGGGAAAATCTGACCTCGATAGACGGACTTGTAGGTGGCAACTGTGAAATACTTGTGCACATAGGCTTCCGGCAGGTCAGGGGTACACCTTATTGCTGCAATTGCATGAGGACAAGGAATGCCGGACAACTGCCAGTCTCTACAGAAAACAAATTGATTATGTACTAAAAATTATCCATGTGCAAATCAATTTATAGTAATCAGAACTTGAATATGGGAAGATGAGAAGATGATATACCTGCAACTACATGTATGGGACCGCAAATTCACGCAATATGACCAAGATTTCCCCCCATCAGGTGTAACTCATTCCACCTCATACTGACCACTACCACTTGGCCGTCCACGACAATAACATGAAGCTTTGGCCTTGTTCTCTTCGAGGATATTTTGGATGGCAGGATAGATAGGGCCACGGTACTCGTCGAGGGCAGTCCCCCTATCATAGAACATGTCCATGAGTTTTTTCCTTATCCACTCTATCATAGGAATCACATATAACCCCCGAGCAGGTAGTATCCACGCATTGAAGCTCTCGGCCAGGTTATTGACTTGGACTATCGATTTTGCTCGGTCGGAGAAAAAATCCTTCACCCACTCTTGTGGACGTCTTGCGGCAACCCAACCTGCTGCTGCAGGGTTGAGAACTCTTAGCCTCTCCAACCTTCTCTTGTAGTCCCGGGCTGTGACACTCCATGACAGTTTCCACAATTTCTTCTTCATTTCCTCACCTCTATGATCCTTCTGGAAGTTGTCTACCAAATGCTTCATACACCATCTGTGCTCAACATTCCCAATTTCATTCAAGGCTTCAACAAGACCCTACAAATGCAAAATCACATCAGCCTCTTTCACATCAACCTCTTTCATAAAATTTGGTAATAACCCATAAAATTTACCTTCTGCTTATCAGTCATGAATACCCAGCCCCTTTCATTATCATGTCCAAAGTCCATGAACATTTCTTCGAGGAACCATTTCCAAGTTGCTTTGTTTTCTATTTCTACTACGGCGAAGCATATAGGGAAGAACTGCTCATTGCCATCGTACCCAATTGCCGCAAGCATTTGACCCCCATAATGTCCCTTCATCACAAATCATTAAACCACTAATTACATATACAAAACTCAAAGTACTGATGAACAAGTTAATTACCTTTATGTGGCAACCATCCATCATAACGTATGGACGACACCCATTTATAAAACCTTGCCGTTGTGCCTCAAACCGTATGTAAACACGTTGGAACCTCTCAATATGGTCACGATCATACTTGGTGACCACCTTACATCGGCTGCCGGGGTTTGTTGCTTCCAGCGCTGCACAGTAGTCATGAATGCGATCGAACTGCCTCTCAAGTTCTCCATGTATCAATCTTTGAGCCACCCGTATGGCCTTATATGCTTGAGATCCAGTTACTGCAATCTGCAACTCGCTATCTATTTCAGCTACCAGCTCCTTCCTTGTGACAGTGGGATGCCTTCGGATGTAAGGCAAGAAGCGAGCAGCTAGATACGTCGACTTCACAGAGCGGTTGGTCCTCAATGTCGGGCATTCATGATCTGGGAACATGTATCGGATTGCAAAATAATCTCCAGTCCTTGATTTTGATGCGTACACCTTGAATCTGCAGTTCTTCGCCAGACAAACGATGGAAATTCTTTTGGACTCGTTCCGTAAAAACAGGAACTCAATCTTCCTTTGCGCCGCGTAACCCATTAGTACCAAACGGTACACAGATGCGTTCTTGTATCGCTTTCCAACTTCTAGCGAACAGTCTTTGTACCCATCTTTGCCATCATATATAGGAATGTCTTCTCTAATCTCTTCGTCAGAGTCATCATTTATCTTCCAGAACGCAGCCGCTTCAGCCTCCGCTTGTTGGAACTCCTCATCCCCACGTGTCCGACGATCATGTGTATATTCATCTTCTTCATTGCCCACATCTGCATCATCATCATCATCTTCACTAATATGTTCGTTTTGATCATCTTCATCACCAGATTGATCTTCTTCATCCGAACAGTGAAATGTATAAGGGAAGTAATCATCTGGTATTCCTGTGTGAACTTCAGAATGTTATTTATTGCAATCCAATTACAATTTACAGTTGTAAAAAAATGCACCCTAATACTTTATTTGCAAAATATTAATACCTTTTGGAGGGTTGTCGGTGTTCTTCACAATTTCCTCATCAGATTCTTCATCGTTTTCCTCATCAGATTCTTCATTGTCTGCAGAACCATAATCCAAATGTTCCTCACTCCGATGTTCGACACTCTCATGAACGGATGGGCCTGAATCTTCATCCACAAGACCCCTAGCAACCATATTAATCGTGGCATTAATCGTCGCTCTTTCCTCAACCGGCCTCACCCACGAAAAATCAGTACCTACATTAACACCTCCATTAGTACCTCCCTTCTCATTTCCATTATAACCCTCACCATTTATGTTTGCTGTTTCCCCAACATCTTCATTGCTTGCATGAGCATCTCCATGCTCCTTCCCACTATCACCATTTCCATTCTTTTCACCTTCAACTATACATTCTTCAACTGAATCGATATCTGAAATTTCCTGGATGTAGATTACTTCTTCATCTTCAGATCGATCTCTTCTACTCTGAATTTCTGAACGTGATCCAATGAACACCCGTTCGGTATCCAATTTCTTCACCGGCCTATCCCGCTTCTCCGGTTTCGGGATGATGATGTTCACAGCAACAGCTTTGGAGGTCCCACTGACATAAATAGGAATTATGTCACCTTCATCGAACAGATGCAACATAATCTCGAATTCATCTTCCACAAGCGGCTCCCTCCCAAATTTAAGTGACATCAGCGGGATGTGATACTCAATGTCATATGTGCAGTCATATCCAAGTTTGATTATCTCATCCGTCAGCCTCAACCATCCCACGACATCACCATCTAGTGTAACTTGTTTCTGTCTCCCCCCCACGTACTGAAAATCAGGTTCTTCCACAAATTGTCCCCCATAGTTGATTACAAATGTTCTTGCAGGTGGCTCAACATAGGGTGCCCAATGGTCCATCTGACAAAATTATGAAATTTCTTTTCAAACTCACAATTTAAATTGTACATGGGAAATACTATGAAATTAAAATTATGTTAATTTGTTCAATTCGTCACTTCAAAAAGCATATTTGTTCACTTCGTCAGTACTATGAAATTCGAAAAATTGAAACTAAGAAAACCCTAGACCCAGTATGTTCAATTCGAAACCCTAGAACCAGTATAGAAAATTCGAAACCCTAGAACCACTAAGGAAACCCTAGACCGAGTAAGAAAATCGTACCTTTGAAGTCGATTTCTGGTTGTCGTGAAGCTCTTTTTCTACTTCTCGTCCTCGCCGCGAGAAACCTACTACACTTCAACAAGTCACTTCTCCTTCTTCTTCATGTCTCCTCCTTCGCCACTGACACTGAGAGAGGAGCGATTAAGGGTTTGCGAAATATCGGCTCAAAGTGAGGTTATCGGTTGAGAGAGAGAGAGAGAGGTTTCAGACACTGTTTGGAAATCGGGACTTGAAGAAGAAGAGAGGTGATTAAGTCTTATCCCCTTTTTCATTAAGTGCCCAAGGGTAAATGTGTAATAACACTAACCTGGGTAACAAATGCCAAAGGGGTATTTTAGTCTTTCAACCTTTAATGAATTTCGAACTCAAACCTACAAGGGCAAAACAGTCAATTCAGATGACTCTGTTAAGTTTTTTTGACAGAAGTGTGTGGACGAAACATTAGGGTAGCCACGCGGCGTGGACAAAACGTTGTGCACTAAATCGTTTGTGGACAAAACATCAGGGCAGTTTTAAGCAATTACCCCTTCTTTTTATTTCTTTACTCCCGCATTCCAAAACAAGTATTTGTTTTATTTTGTGCCAAAACTAAGAATGATTGGTGGAGCTAATGCTCATCGTCCCCACCATGTCCATGTGCAAGCCCACTTGCTAATATATTCATGTCTAATAACTAGGAAATTATTGGTAATTCATGCACAATTCACTTTCTTCTAACTAGGAACATTTGAATTGGAACATCCAAATAAGAAAGGTGGTGATCATTGGCGCTAAGGGAGAAATAAATGCCTACCAATTTGTTTTGAAGCGTTAAAAATTATGAGGAGTGTTTTTCCTATAAAAAAAGAGACGTGCCCTCTAACTTATTATGCTGGATTAACCCTGAGTAGAGCTACAAGCCAGGGTGAATAACAAAAAAAAAAAACGCTTTCTACCTAAACCAAATATACATTAGTCTTGTACCTACTACATATCTACAGGTGATACACAAATATAATGACAGATCTGCAGACAAGACCCATACGATAAAAACAATGTTTATTTGAACTTTAGTTGCATTAATATAAGGGGGGGATAACAATTCACTGCTGTTCTTTTGGAACTTGTATAATGTCACTACGTTTTTTTAAAAACTTGTATCAAGTCACCACCCTAAATGCTACTTTTGTATCAATTCACCACTGTAATTTTTCGTTTTGTAACAATTTAGCCCAATCCGTAAAAATGACGCAGAAAATCTCATTTTATTCCAGGAAAAAAAATGAAAGTACCCTTTCAATAGTTTTTCAAAAAAAACTCCAAAAAATGATGTCATGTTCTTTAAATATTCATTTTTTATTTGTTCCAATTTTTTTCCTAATTTTAAACAATGATAATTTAACACAAGTTGCAAAAAATGTAGTGACACAATACAAGTTCCAAAAGAACCGCATTGAAGTTTAAGTCCCCCTTAATATAAAGCAGATAGTTTCAAACCTGTGCCCCGCATGCTGGAAAAACAAGCCTGGAGGATAATGTGGGGCTTTTGTTTCATGATCTGTCTGTTTACTAACCTGCAATAGCTTTCTATTAAAATAGCTCATTCAACAGAAAAATATTACATGCTAGTACTCCAGTAATGGAACCCATGCAAAAATGAAGTTGGGCTTTTATTTTCCTTTTCGTCTTTTCAGCTCAAGAGTGAAGTACAAAAATTATAGCATAACATAGGAGCGGGGAAAGGTAAATGTACAGAACTACTTACTGGCATTCCTTCCTCATCCGCGTATATAAACATGAACTCATGAATGACCATAAAATCTTAGTCAAAAGAACTAAATTGGTCATCCTCACTCCTCCTTTGTTAAGTTATATCACTTGCACATAATAGGATAAACCTCAACAATGTACCTAATATTTTCTTGGGGGAATTCCCTAAAACTGTCTTATGATATGGATGCAAACAAAAAACTAATCATTGCAAATAATGAACTTTAAGATATATTTTGCTAGCTGGGCGTTACACTGCTAGATTTATGTTTGTTTGTGAACAAAATGACTATTTTACCCCTGGACTATTTTTAAAATAACAATTTTACCAAACTAAAAACAATAATAATACAAATTAATAAAGGATTTTCAGTATTAATAAAAATTAATACTTTTAGTATTATTTATAGTTGAGAAATTATTAAAAAACTGGAAATTAAATAATAAAAATCACAATTTGATTTTGAGTATATTTTTAAATTAAAGATTTTTTATTATTCATTTTCAGAAAATTTATTATTGTTCCCAGCATATTAGTTTTCAGATTTATTTTTCATTTTTTCTTATTTATTTTCAGATCTTTCTAATTTATTTTAAATTTCTCAGTTTTATTATATTTACTATTCAAGGGGTAAAGATGTTCTTTATAAAACAAATTAGATTACTAAAAATCACTTCGGGATTTTCAGTATTATTTATAATTAAAAATCAGGAAAATAAATAAGAATATTTTTATTATTTAATTTCAAAAAAAATATTATCGATTTCCAGTGTTTTTAGTTTTCAGATTTTTTTTTATTTTCAAATTATTATTATTCAAGGGGTAAATATGCTGTTTATCAAAAAATAGAGTATTTCATCCATTTCAATTGTCATTTTCCATCCATTTTAACGGAGGGGAACATGTGTCAAATATAAGGGTAGCTTAAAGGTCATTTTTTCGTCAAAAGTTAGTTTTCTGCTTATACCCAATACATATGTGTAGTTTTGACAAATTCCCCTAGTTTCTTTGATCCTCCCTAGTAAGTTGTAACAAGTCTACAACATCTATAATTATGATAAGTTATTTCATTGCTTCCTTAGTCCCCATATATGTAAGAAAGAGGGCAACACTAGAGGGCTGAAGGCACTACCCAATAGCAAGACATATGCTAATCGTTAGGATCAAATAACTCTACCAGAAACTCAGAAATTCCATCTTTTTTTATCCCTCTCTCTTTATCACATTGGTCCTAAAAGAATACACACACATCTACTATCAACTGTATGGTGTGTGACCCTACATGCATAGAGAGCTGCAGGCATCATCCATCCAAATTATTTCCATCACACGTTCATATTACGAATGTTAATACTCTAAGGGTGACATATTGGGTATTTTTAGTAGATCATAAGTAGTGATTCTTCTTCCTTGAAGCTCAAAATAAGCATTTTGTTTTTGAAGCAACTTCCATAGAGGATCCAATTATTCTAGAGTTTTAGCATGATTCACATCCACAAAAACAACATACTATCTACAAACCTAAGACTGACTAATATCCTTAGGTACATAGAGCTCTAATACGGATAAGCAAGATTGACACACCTTTTCATAATCCCAAATATTTAAGAGACCATCTTCAGCAGAACTTCCAAAGACAGATGACTTGTCAGGAGACCACTGTAATTCAAAGAAAGAAATTTAGACTTGCATGTCCTAGATCCTTTTACTTGAAAGTAGAACATGGACTGAAGAATTTTAAGACCTGCACACAAAGGACAGCTGCTTTGTGACCCTCAAATTTGTAAATGGGTGATCCAACTCCCTCACAAGTAAGATTCCGACGATCAAACAAGTGAACAGAATTATCTGCTGATCTGAAAAGGGCAGACCGATACAGACGCATGTAAAAATCATGCATATGGGACTGAGAATCAACAAGAAGCTCCCAGAAGCCTACAAGTCGCACAACAGAACTACAAACATCAAAATTTGACATACCCGGTTAGAATAAGATTATCATCATGAGGATTCCAATCAACACAGTGAAGATCAGCATTATGTGCCTTCTCAACCTGTTGTCAAAACAAAAACACAACCAAGAATTATCATTTTCAGGAGATGAAACTTTATCCATAGGAGAATGTGATCATACACAAACTAAGTAAAACAGGATAGTGAACATGAAATAATTCTTTGGAAAAGCTAAATTATACAGGAACATAGTACTAAGAGAAAGTCATTTGTGTAAAATGCCATAGCATCTCAGTTACATGCTATCTATTTTGAGCTAATCTCCAAGTAAATTCGTAACAATTACAAACGTGATTACTTTTGGAAACAATACATGTATGGTATCACCAGGAACTATAATGACAGTATTCCATATACTGCGGAACATATTAACATAACCACTTTGGAGCACATGGTGAAACACATGAATACAAGATGAGGAACACATAAAAACACTAGAGATAGAATCGTGTATAGCAGTTTAAGATGTTAGGGTAGTTCATAATATACTGGAAAAGGAAAGTTTTGCTTTCTCCCAATTACAAATATCAATGATCTTCAACTTACCCTCAATCGTACTTCTATCAAAAGAATTCCACTCCTGATGGAATGACATGATAAACTATAAATTAATTATACAATTTCCCTCATAGATCATCAAATATACAAAGCACTCTTTGAAAACAGTCACGATCAAGTTGAAACTTTTTAGGCTGCTTCATTACACTAAACAAATGCAATCAATACCAAAGTTTTTTTCCCCAGCAAATATCTTTAGGTATCAGATGACATGTTGGTTTTGCAGAATAAAATTTGAATTTAATCTACAGGCCATGTGACTTTATCCCATGAAAAACATATATTTGCCAGCAATTGAGCTATAATAGTTTACCACAAATCCACCTGTTGAATACAGGTGCAAAAGTAACATGGAAAAGCCATAATGCATAGCAACAAAGAAGACAAACAAATGTGAGGCAAATTGACCTTAAGAGCTGGATCGGTTCCAATTCGCGCATCCCAAAAAATGAGGCATGAATCATCACCTACACTACAAAATTCCTGTGCACTTGAGAAGAGTGATGAATTGTCAGAATGAAATGTCTCGTCATTAACCTCAGAAAACTAATTTCTAAACAACTATCACAATAAAAGACAAATTTAAAGGGATAAAGAGTAAGGGAATATTTCCTTGTTTAATCCACAAATTTCTTAAGTGAATCTATAATCAGATCAGTTATCAAAAGATCCATTTTGAAAACAGGGCTTGAAAACTAGATACACTGACTCACATCTCAAATCATGTAGTCATCAAGGTTGAGACTATATGTATAAACAGCATTCTAAATTAATGGACTTAAAATGTTAAATTTCATACATTCATGCAAATTACCTTGATGGGCAGAATGTCACGTCTTCAACTGTATCATTGTGGCCCTTGAAAATGCCTCTTGGTCCAACAGTAGGGCCATCAGTCGCTTTCTCGTGGCCTTCCCCAGGCTTGGAGGTCTGTTTAATGATTGATCCACCAGATGCTGTAGCTGCTGCTGATATATGGTCCTGAATACTCCAAAGGACCACCATTTTGTCCTTACCTGCCATAAGAATCATATAGTTCAGAAGAAATTTATGTCACTGAAGCTTGATTTTGGTTAGGCTTGATCGAAGGCTTGCGCATAAAAGTGCCATAATGCATATCCTACAAATTTGTTAAAGGCCAATATGCCAAGGTACGCAGCATGAAACATGAACCCAGAAAATAAAAACTTCCTGGACAGGATACTTCAGCCAATGTTCACTTGTTACATAATCAATTCAATTAAACTACACATACCACAATTATTCTATACTATCCTTCAAAGTAGAAAAATATTATAAACATGAAAAAAAATTATGGAAGAATTGCTAGAATTTATAAAATTAAAAGAATTGTCCTACCTCCAGAGAGCACAAACGGTTCAGTAGGGCACATAGCAAGAGCAAATTCTGCATTATCCTGATGTCCAGTCAAGATCTACAAAAGGAACATACAAGTACAGCCACTGAAACATTTTTAACTTTATATGTCGTATAAGTTCCAAATATTTTAAAGATCTAAACCTGCATATATAAATACTCTTGGAAAGACATGGAAGGAGTTTTTTTAGCACGGAAGCTTCTATTGTCTGTATTGGGCTTTATCATGTCATGCAATTATGGAATGAACACATTACTATTTTGCCGCACATCAAGCATTATCTTATGCAAATAGAAACAATTCCAGAGTCCAAACAGATGATGGTCATGAGAACATAGCATGGGATAGATATACACTCACTTGTGATATAAATATCGGCTAACAACAACACATGAATTCAAGCATGCAATATAGCTAAGGGAAAATAAAAACATATTGGTAGGATAAAAGAGGAAAAAAGTAGACTGCATTTGTGTGCATGCACACAGAAACTAAATTATTTAGCAATGCAAATACCAAATCAGGACGAGAATATGTAGCTCCAAGAACAGCATGACGATTGGGCTGAGCTTCTATGTCCCAAATGAGAACCTGAATGAGGCAAGCAAAGAAAAATCAAATGCAGAAATTTCTACTTAATCAAACAAAAATTAAAACATGCCAGTCTCCTAATAATCTCGCATAAAAATAGAATATTTGCACGACACTCACATCAGGACTGTCAGTATGAGTGGCCAATATCTTAGTATTCTGCGGAAGCTCCCTAATTCTGTTCACCTGCATATGGGGTCACAGTAGTTCCAATAGATACAATAAGTGCATCACAGTAAGCATGGTTTATGTATGAAAAGGAGAGTAGTGCATGGCAACGGAAGATTGGATAAGTAAATGTTCATACCTCCCCAGGATGAATGATAGTCTTGTACTTCTTAACGAATGGAGAGCGTGAATCCTCGTTGAACTGAACGAAAAAAAGAAGACATAGTATCAAGTTGGCAGCACAAAGAAAAGTAACAAAACATGTGAAATATCTAAGGAGTAAACCTTGGAGATGTGCTCTGCAGCAGCAACCCTTGGCTTGACAACTTCACAATTGGCAATGACGAGAGTATTGGGGAAGCTGCCATCAGTCTGGCCAACAAACAAATATATACATCAGAAGAACACACATAAGCATGATGAACAGAATCAAATCAAAAGCTTGCCTGCTCAGAAAGGTAAAGGCGCTGGCGAGTTTTGTAGGTAGCTTGATCCAGCTGCGGACCCCACCTGCTCGCAACGACAACATGATCGAAAGACCAAACTGATTATGATAAGTAAAGCAGAGAGCACAAATCAACCCACATTGTCAAAACCCTAACATGATCTCTTCTATTGAAATGGAGAGGAGAGTACCGGCAAGAGAGAGAGGGCCAGAAGAGGTTGTGATTGGGGAGGC
>JAYMSV010001584.1:0-12525 GCA_036897745.1 Erodium moschatum | reverse complement strand
AAAGGCCTAACATAAAACCTGCTTTTTGAAGTGAAGAGCGGGAGTAAAGCATAACCAAGGAGCATTCTGTTTTGGTAGAAATCTCACACAACCAACCAAGGCTAAACAAGAACAAACTTACAACAACATAAGTAAACAGATACCAACAAAAGAACAACTAAAAATTTGAAACCTGAAATTCTCAACCATTAAGCCCAAAGGAAAAAAAACAAATATAAGGCTTTGAAGCTGGATTGTACAACCATGAAGCACAAAAGCACCAAAACAAGGATCTCGTAAAGTCAGACCAAAGAGAACTCAACTCAACACTTTAAAAGAACAGGACCACTCCCAGCTCATTAGGACCACAATCCCTCGAAGAGGAGACTGGAGCCCTAACAATTGTCGGCGACTCCATCGGCAGAGACTAAACCAGTGGTTACACACCGGAACCCAAAGACCTATCTACAATAGCGAGTGACTTCAAAACATACCATAAAGCCTTAAACACTCGTTGGTGGCCAATACCCTAATCGGCGAACCCGAGCCAACACAGATTGGCCGGGAAGAACAAAAGACCAAATCGCTAAAGGAGAAAGGAGGGGGGTGGCTACCCCCGAGAGAGAAAGAGGTGTGGACGGACCCCACAACAGCCGACCAGATCCGTAGCTCTAAACCGTAGATCTGACCGCCACTGGCCATATCTAGAAACGGCCATCCAAAGCGCTCAGTCGACCTCCACCATGGCGAGAACCGACCAAAGCCACAACGATCCTTGTCGGCATCAACGAGGAAGCCCATCCCACGAATGGAATTGGAGAGAAAACGCCACCGGAACAGGGAACCGGACACCAAGATGAGGCCGGGAAGACGGAGAAGCCATCGAGTAGAGCCAACATCCACAACCGCGCCAACGAGCTCCGATCTGCAATAATCCCCACCAGGACAGAAGGGGAAGCGAGTCCCATGGCCAGATCTGAGAGACGGGACGCCGAGAAGAAGGAAAGGCTAAACGCAGCAACTCCGAAGGGGAGAGAGGGAAGAAAGGGGGCCGGAGAGTGAGGAAAAGTAAGGAGAAGAGAGGAATGCTGGAAATAAATGGATTAACGCAGAGATGCAGCAGCGGCAAGCGGCAGAGGCAAGAAAAGGTTAGGGTTAGGATTGTGATATTTTCATGTTGACATAATAGAAATATGATTGGTTGTTTTTCTTAATTATCTTGTGTGTTTCAAGTTTGCAACAATTCAGAAGTTTTGTCATAATTGTTGTGTTCACTGTGTAGATTGGTGATTGAAGTGATTCATGAATTAATCTAGTGATGAGATGAGATTCACGTTATTGCAGTTTACTCACACTTCACACTTCTGTATTACTAAAGATTGTAACCCGAACTCTATGTGTATTCATTTGTGTACCGATTAATCTCACGGGCGATGGCGTACGAGAAGATGATGCAGTGTAGCTAAATAGATTCGTTGAGTAATGCAACTAGAGAGAGAGAGAGAGGATATCTTCTTCGCTCCCTTGAAGAATGTTGGAGACAATAATTAGGGCATTCAGGAAGTAGCCTTTATTCTTGGAGTTCTTGATCATTTGTGGATTCATGACTCCGAAGGACTTAGTGAGCGAGTTTTAACCTACCTCATTGCCTGAAATTTTCTCCTTTTGATTTGATCCTTGACCGTCACTATTACACGCATACTTGATTGTTATTTCATGTTCGATGATTGATCAAACTTTACTGAAGATCATAGAACCACATGTTATTACTTTTGCTTTTTCGATTATTTGTGGTGTGCATTCGGTCTGGACAATGACTTTGTGCTCTCTCCTCGTGACTAGTATATAGTTTATTGTGTGATACCCGTACAGAGGAACTTCAGCATGCTCAAACCATAAAAATTTATTTGTTGACTTTATCCATAATTAATCAACTATTTACCTTAATTGAAAATGTATATAATTGTACTTGTGACCGACTCATTGGGTGACTTTTAGTCAACGAAAGCTTATAAATCACTACTATTCAAACCTTATGGAATCTGCCACCCACATTCATCAACAACAGAGAATATGAACCACCGAGTACAGTGAATGAGAACTGCATGATATCCATAAAATAGTTAGCTCTCACTCGTGGGTTTTAGGTAAATTACATTGAACACACTGGGTTCGGATTTTATTCAGACAGATTACAGAATACGCAATATAGGCAAATGCGACTACAACAAAGAGAATTACAGAAGGAAAACACCTACGGACACTTGGGACAGGACGTAAGTCACAGCCGGGCAACATAGGAATTCGCTTGTGTGACATATCTCACCCATCGATATGGATTCTGGGTCTTTGATTTCTTGTCTATCTGCAAATATTTAACCTGCACCAACAGAAAACAGAAGAAACCGGCGATTGTGAGATTTTTAGTTGTTCGACAGATCGGATGAAGGAAACAAATTTACTCGTCAACAAGTGCGATTGTAGAAAACATATTGTCGGGTAGGTGGCACCAAATTTAAATATAATACTTCTCTCGTCCCAAAATAATTGTTCTATTTCTTTTTTTAACTCAAATACAGCTGAAATATGAGAAATTCATTTTCTCGAGCTCAATCATGCTCCCAATCTTTCATTTCAAGTCGCAGTCCCGCTATTTAACTTAGATATTTTAAACGATAATTGCAAAACCGTTCAATGGGTTCAACAAAGAGAATCAGATCCTCAAACTACTAATATACCAGTTTTGGGCCAGAATCTTGCACTGTAAATAACAAATCTAACCTGAAGCCTTGAACAATTGTGCATTGGTATTGTGAAGGTCATGCTCACAGGTCCAGCCTCTCTTGAAATATTTCCTGCAGCATAACCAAAATGCACGAGAATATTTTATTAGGTCAACTCAAATTTGGGCTGAAACTACAAGATTATAAATGGAAGCATCTCTTACCATGTGACTCCTGTGTAAATGTCAGCTTTGCACGCAGAGTATGCTCAGATCCACCAACAATCTGCAACATAAGGGTTATATTTCACTTAAAGGAGTGCAATCATGCATATAATATGGCTACACATGATACCGGAGAAACTTTCTACAAATGAAACTGATCAATAATCTAGCACGGTGAGGAAAAACGGTAAGATCACATGATAGATATTAAAGGAATTCTTGCCTTCTTTAGACCCCATTCGAGTCTCTTGTTTGCTTGCTTGAAATCAGTTGAATTTCCAACAACTCCAGGCTCCAACTCAAAACTGATTCTGCAAATTTCAACATGGCAGGTTCAATCATCATCTGTGGCATTGATTATGTTGAAATTATTGCAAATGCAAGTTGTATGTGTGAATGTATGGGATTTCATGAATTCATAGAAGAGATTTAAACAAATTGAAAGTTTCGTCTTAACTATTAGTTCATGGTGAGGGAGAGAAAAAAAGCAAGTAAATGTTAATATAAGTTCATATTCAGATTATGAGAACAAGGCAATAATCCACTAAGAGAACAATGATTGGTTTGGAGGCTAATTAAATCAAAATCAAACGTTAACTAGCATACGAAATATACCTAGTTGTATGTGCTGGCACTGGCATCTGTACTAAAACTGTGTTGGCAGTAATGTTTGAGGGGAATTCCGCACGCAATTTAATTATAACTTCAGCCTGAGAAAAAATGGCAATTTTTTAGAGCTGGATCAGAAGTTACAGTTTATATTACAAACATTTAGTCACCTTTAAGGATCCTGCTTCCTCAATTAATGCATTAATACGAAAGGGAGGCTTGAACTCTTGAGTCATTCTGTAGTTCATCACAGGAAATTCTCCGTCTGGTGGTACCTGTCAACCAATGTTGAAATCACCCTTAACGACAGCATTAGTTTAACAATAACGCAGTCTAGTATTACTTTATTCAAGTCAAACTCACCAGACTTAGTGTTCTGTCATTATCGAAACTATCCAGATGCACAGATTCATGGAAATTGCAATCATCGAGAATCACTGCCCCTGACCCAGAACTACTATAACCTGTTACAGACAGAAGTAGAGCTAACTGAAACTTCCTTGTCAAAATACATTAGAGTCAAGAACAACGACAAATAGCAACATGAATTACAATCAGTGACAGAATAAATGTTGAAGAGCACATGATTTATTATATTCCCTCTCCCAAAATGAGTATCCCATTTAATTTTACAGTTTTACTAAAAATGAAGGATTATCGAAGTTAGTGCTTGAGTTTTGAAACATACCCTCAGGTCATCCCATGTACTAACACGCTAAGTTGTTATATCTAGCTCATATATGGGTATTAGTGGTAATTCATGAACAATTAACTTCCTAATGGGGGAAGTTGAAACTCATTTTGGGACAAACAAAGTGGGTTAGGCAATAGTCATTTGCCTAGGTAGAGTAGAAGCTTCCTACCAAACTGCTTTGAATGCGTCCATTCTTTCTAAAGTGAACTGTAAATTTGATAATTTAATAATTAAATGTTTACGGAAAAAAAATATTCAACATAAACTTCTACTACTAATAGAGTTTGTCTTTCATTGAACTTGCAATCAGCAGATACACATATACATATCTATACAGATAAGGCTTCTACTACTAATAGAGTTTGTCTTTCATTGAACTTGCAATCTACTATCATAAACTTCCCAAAAGTGCAACATCATAAGCATGATGACAAAATGGTTTAAAGAAGTATACCATAGGCTGATGTGCCACCTCTTCCGATGCTTAGGTCGTCATTGAGAGCAAGCCGAATTTCTGGATTTCCGGTAAGATAGCTCTTCATTTGAATGGTGCCATCAATTTCAGAAGTGAGTATATACCCCTGTAGAATTGTTGTCATATTAATGTACAAAATTTTATATAAGATTGAATCATGAATAAAAATGAGTCCTTTCTATCTTGTATTTGGTTTCTCAATGCATTGTTCCATAGTATACATAAATTAAATTGACACAATGGTTGGTCCCGAAAAAGGGGCTGTCCTCTAATGACTTGTTAATATTCTGACTTCAGACTAAAAGACAAGGTAGGATGTCCTCATATAAAGAAGAAGAAAAATATCTCTGGTAGACTGTAGCATTCTCTTGTTCTTCTGTCAAATTGTCCCAGGTTTGGTGAGAATAGGGTGTAATCAGATTTATATGCAATAATGCAATTAGTATACTCAATACTTGCATGGCAGTGAAAGGTCGCATTATTAAATAGAAACCCGCGACATCCCCAAAGGAATATGTAGATAAATCCTGGGCATGATTATATGTGCATTGGGGCCCAGAGTATGATTTAAGAAACATCTTCCGATCTATTATTACACCTTAGTTGTGCAGTGGTCATACAATGCCCAACTGCATTACTTAGTTTTGGGGTGACTCGTGTAAGCGAGTACCATGCCATAAAAGTAAGGCAAGAATATGATAATCTCTATACTGGAAGAAATGAGAATATGAAATACTCACACTGGAGCTAAATGTAACACTTATTTTCTCGATTATGTCCACAAAAATTTCCTCCCTTTTCCTACCACCAGGCTCATTAGCTACAACAGATTTTGTAACAGCTGTCCCGGGCATTCTTTGATTCCCTTGCTGCAAACATGAAAGTTTCATAAGTTAATCAAACATGCATACCATTCTAGTTGACCATCAGCAGAAACAATAGTTATTATATGGTCAGACATGATAAATACCATGAAAAGGGCAGCAGGACCAAGCGGTGGTAAGCGACCACCATCAACAACAATTGGCTCATTAAATACAAACGACTTCAAAACCTCAGTTGATGTTTTCTGGACATAACCAAAATCCTGGGGCAGTAACAGTAACCAAGTAGAAGTGAGAAAGTTCAACTACCACATCCACAAATCATCAAACAATATTCTAACACAGAGTTGCATGATAAGATTTTGCAAGATGTCATATCACATAGGGAACATGTTATGTAATAAAAAGAATCTCATCAGTCAGGCCTTCTGTACATTCTAGTTAGCGGGATTTAAGTTTGGCAACAAAGTTGTGTTAGTGATTGTTCCATAGAAATACTTTTTCTATCTTCTTTGAATATGGGCAACAGAAATGGAAAAAAGATGAAGAACAACAAAATTCCTTCAACCCTTGTTACTTTTTTGACAAAAAACAATAACGGAAACGAGGCTACTATAAGAGAGGTCCATCTCAAGACTTAACAAAGAAATCGAATTATAAAAGTTGCAAACTCAGTGGTGACCAGAAATAGCCACCCCTGAATAAATATCCAATCTCACTAAAATGAATGGCTTAATACATATTGTGTTTTGGGATTTTTTTTCTTCGAAAATGTAAATCCCACACTTTTGGGGCATATGAGTAAGACTCGGGATAAGTTAGAATATTGCCTATGTTTTGAATAATAACTTCCCACCCGAATAAAAACACCTAACTCCTTATCCTTTCAACTTTCCACCAGAAACCCAGCAGCCCTAGCACAGAGATGAAGTTAGCACATGATTTCTTTTGCACCGGTTCTATATGCTTCTTAGTTCAAATACAAAGTAACTAGAATCAATAACAGAAACTCTTACGATGGGATGCTTACAATGACTTCATCCAGCAATTCATACACAAGCACAAAGTTTTTCCGGAATGAATCTTCATTGAGAACCCCAAGGTAATCTTTGATAAGTCGAGCTATCAGATGCAAAAGTTCCAAAACAAGAGAAGGTGACACATTAACTCTTGTAGT
Organism: Erodium moschatum; assembly: GCA_036897745.1. Classification (NCBI taxonomy): domain Eukaryota; kingdom Viridiplantae; phylum Streptophyta; class Magnoliopsida; order Geraniales; family Geraniaceae; genus Erodium; species Erodium moschatum. The sequence continues at coordinate 5,820 of JAYMSV010001584.1, read as the reverse complement.
TGCAACAAATAACAGTCCAGCAACCTTCACATGAAAGTAGTTCACGACATCCACGTTCTATTGAAAAGAGTGGTAAATGAAAAAAAAAGAAAGAAGGGAGGATTACTTTATATGGAACAAAGATGAAAATATCATCCTAGTAAATCAATTTCCATCAGTATGCTAAATAAAATGCTCCAGAATTAATAGAGATGAGCCTCCCCCACCCATTATACTTTCACGAGGGTACAATATCCTCTGGAAAACTTGTTTTTGGGTATTTAAATTATAATAACATGGCTAGCAAATCAGTAGACAATCAAATATTAAATTTCTGGAGAAAAAAAAAGATATAAAGTAAGAAATAACACATTTACAAAATATACACATATGAAGTGAATGGATTAGTCAGCACATACCCACGAGAAAAGAAAATAGATGAGAAAACAATCAACAAGAAAATACCCACAAAGACAGGTGGCACATCCCCTTCCTCTATCTTCCTCCTTCCAAAACTTGACTCTGCGGAAAAACACCTCAGTACTTCCTTTTTGTACTTCACCACGATCTGCAATAAACTATCAAAACAAACAAACATAATGAGCTTGGTTTACACGAATAATAGAGTATAAAACTACAGGCCTAGTTGGAGAGCATAGAAAAGTCAACCACACTTATACCCGAATTTACAAAACCATAGTAATTAATTTTGCACCAAAGCTAGAAATGCTCGATCTTCCACAAAAATAGAAAGGGCATAAAGTGCTACAAGTTTAGACTTTCACATATCAATTCATGACCAACTAACAATTACCATTATTGCATTAATCCATTCTCAAAACAAAAGGAGGTTCCATTTCGCTGAAATTCAAAAACATATACATGTCGGTACATGGACAAGTTCGATAATCAATAGGACTTATAGCACCAAATTAACAAAATGATAGCAATTAATTTTGCACCAAAAATCAAAGTGCTCCATCGTCAACAGCACAGATACGGATTCCAGATTCCTACGATCAACTAGCAGAAGCCATTACATAAAACTACCCAGAAAACAAAAGGAGACTCCACTCAAATTCAAACAAACATAAAAATCAGCGACCAAATAAAAAAAGGCCGAAACATGTTAATCGAACATTGAAGAAATTTAATGATCAAAGTAAAAGGAAAGATCCGGAGCAGAATTTATGGCAAAAGAAAAGAGGAGCTCACATCACAGTCACGGAACACAATATTGTCGCCTCTCTGCGACAGCACGAAGAACTGCGAGATCATGGCTTATGCAGCTTCGTCTCCTCTACTTCGTCACTGCTCTGCAGCACCAGCAAAGATTCGCATTCAGACACTGCTTCTTTCCAGTCTCTTCTTCTTCTTCTTCTTCTTCTTCTTCTTCTTCCTCTACCTCTACCTCTACCTCTACCTCTACCTCTACCTCTACCTCTTCCTCTTCCTCTTCCTCTTCTCTTGTGTTCGATATCAGAATCAGGGATGACCCTTACGCGTGGCTGCCCCTGGACCCCCTACCAACCGCTAGAAATGATCAAGACGCAAGCAAAACTCAAACCAGCCCTCATGGGCTTGGGCTTGGGCTTGGGCGATATATGTCCATAAGAGCCGAGTTTAGCTTGCATCCCAAGCCCATAAGAGCTGGCTTGAGCTTGGGTTTTGCTCGCTTAAGCCCGTGAGAGCCATTTCAGCCCTCTATGTATGCAATATTAACTAGGGAAGACTATACGAAAACGTATCTAACTATTCATCTTTTTCAACCACAATTAGACCTTTCACAATGGGATTAGATCGAATCGGTCTAATCCCGATCTAATTAGACTAAAATGAGAGAAAAAGTGGGCAGAATCGACCTGAATCGCTGATCTCATCCAAAAACCCTAGCAGTGGAATAGACCCGATTCGTCTATTTCGAATCTAAGGTCAAGTAAAATTAAATTGAAGAAAATAAACATTTGCATCGCAAGTGATATTATTAATTCAGGGAACGAGAAAATTAAAGTACAACACAAAATCGACAATCGGCGTAGCCATAGAACCAACAAAAAACACCCCCGAGTAACCCGAGCGGATGATAACTAGAGGTTAGGGAACCCGTTCATCAAGCGCTATTTCGAACACTACCGAACATTAATATCGTTGTTCGAACTAGGCATACCAAAGTATGTGTGCCAAATCCAGGTGTCGGGCCTCGTAATTGCTTCAAGAATGATCGTCGCGCTCGTAAACCCCCTTATGCGCTTTCGGACAATTTTTCCACACCCAATTCATACAATCGAGGTTGCCGATACAACTTGGAAAACCACAAATTTCCTTGATACGCGTAATGTAAGCAATATCATTATTGTTCGGCTTCCTGGGGTAGGTTTCACAGAGACGTTGATTACGGCTCGAGGGCCGTTGTCTCATCCATTTTCAGACACTCGTCAAGGCTGTCAGCCAAAGCACTGTAGCATAACATTTGTACAACTATCGTGCCCTTCTAAATCGTTGAGAACCAGGCCGACCACGACAATCAACTTTTTGTTTGAAGTAGTCATCATACTCGAACATGCCATCTGCAATTTTTCATGTAAACAGATTGCGCCATTCTAAAACACCGACGAAATGTTTTGTTTCATCGTAAATCGAGGTCGCTAGAAAGTAGTCGGACATAAGCCAGTCGTGAGCATGGCTTCGATCTTTAAAAATATAATTTATTTTCAGCTTCCCCGGACGAGGGCTGTCATACGTGCCTCTACTTCCCTAACCTTTGCCTGTATAGACTCCAACATCGCTTTCTGCGCTTCTCGGGTACCTACACGTAATGTTGCGTATTCCATTTCATCACAACCATACTTCTCACTACTCAATGAATCCATAACGAAAGGACGATAATACAATGTGTAGAGAGAAAATGAGAATTTTTTGTTGTGTTGGGATGCTATCTTCAAAGAACTAGTAGGGTATTTATAAAAAAATAAATCAAATAATTCGGTCAACCGAATCTGCTGCCTCGGCCACGTGGCGGAAAAACATAAGCTGATTTTTATAAAATAAATACCGAATTAATAAAAATAATCAATGTGTGGGTATTGATTTGATTTATTAAAAACAGATTCACGAAATAAGAAAAAGAATTTAGAAAATTAGAAATATGAAAATTTAAAAGAATTAAATGTGAAGAAATAGATTTATAAATAAAATAAAAAATGTATAATAACATTTTTGTAAATTTGAAAGAAAGAAGGTGTGGTATTTTCGTGATTGTTAAAGTCAAATAAGGGCATTTTCGTCTTTTTAACAAAAACTAACGGTTAAACTGACAGAAAATCTCACGGTGATAAAAAGTGTAAAGTTTGGGGTGCCGTATGTAATAAAAATAGATTTATGATGGTAAGTGATAATCCCGTATAGTTGTGTTTATGAAATTTTTCCAATTATAAACAAACGTTACTGTATATTTACTTGTCAAGTAAGACCGGACACTAGTTCAGTTTCCACCAACTAAACCATCTCACATTGTTTTCATGAGTTAACTAATATATCTACACAAACACGTCCAAGTCACCTTTAAACAAATTGTTGTAAGCATGTCATGTTACATGTGTTTTCTTGCCATTGGAATGGTAGCAAGTGTTGATCATAAATGATAAAGCAAACCAAACCCTTGATATATATGTTGGTTCCATATTGTTTCTTAGCTCTATATATGATGCATGAACCAACCCCATATTCAATTTAAAGTGGCTCCTATTAATAACCACCATCACTTAGCATATACATATAGTAAGATTTTTGAGCAATTAACCTGCTGAAATTAAAAGTAGGTGGCCAAGTATGATTTAATGCGATTAAACGTCAGCTCTTACTTTTGACTTTTTATAATATTGGTTTCTTAGTCTAGCAGATTTGGAACTCTGTCAGCAGCCAAGTTTGCGCAACATGGTGGATCTCGACTTTATATCGCATATGCTCAATATACGTAGTTGGGTTCTGTATCATTTATAATACATTGTTTTAATATTCTTTCATCGACTAGCTGGTTCGTTTATTTATTAATTTGTTCCCTTCATTTCAACCGTATGTGTCATTTCATTCGTTTTGATCTTTTATTTGCAGTCAAAATTGATGTGCGGAAGATAGATATATACGTTCATGGGAGCTTGCTGATTATATAAATGTTAATAGTGCATATGCTTTTTACGATCTCATGATGCAAGGTCATATATTCTTATGTGCGGCTCTAGTGGAGTTGACGACTAATAGAATATTTAAACGACCTTTAAATTTTGTCACTTGTTTGATGGGTGCCTTAGGAATGAAGGCAAAGGAGACAGGATATGTACGAACAGGAATAGTTGACACGAGATGAAACATGTGTATCCTCTAGAGATCACCAAAGCGTGCTCAATGGGACAGTTTGATGGCACGACAACGCAGATCCATAGTGCCCCTTTACAAAATACTTGAAATTCTTTATTTTAAGTATCTCAAAACCATTTTTTTTTATTTTTACATAATAACTATTGGATCTGTTCTGGTTAATAAGTGATCATTGGTTTACATGCATGAAACAATTTTATCATGAGATTTATAAAAAAAATGTCTTGTAATTTTAAATACTAATTAAGAAATTATAATTTGCCATACTAAACCTTTATTCTGAAAATTACTTCTCAATCTCTCTTTAAAATATCTTCTTATTAATCATTTATATTATATATCAATGTCATAAATTTATATTTACTCTAATCACGCTCTTGTTTGTACTGATGGAAGGCAGGAAAAAGGTGGGCTCCGTAGCCAGGAATTGAAGCAACATTTGGGATAGCTACATGTTTTTATAAAGTTGTGGGTTCCCTATTTTTGTGGGCGCTTATCATTAAACACTAAAACAGCACGTGTTGTTTCAAGCCATACGTAACTTTAGTTCGGTATTGTGTTTTAGAGATAACGCTTCGACCTTTCGAGAGTTTAAGAGGCCATGGTAAGATGGAACGAATCTTGACCCGCAAATGAGAATGCCACGAATTTTCTAATAACGTCAGTCAATGCATGTTCTTTGGAGAAAACAACATTAAGAGGCCATGCATTACACATGCACTTTTGCCTCGTCGTCTATATGTTTTAGACACTGGATCAGGAGGACATATTTTAAGCGACGCTCAGTACAATCACCTAAAGTTGTACACGACACTATAGATGTGTCTTGTAAAAGTACATTTCCGAGACCTACCCTTAAGGGAAACTAATACAGGCCGTCAAGAAGGGGTGCTGGCCAACGCCAGCCAAAGTAGGCAGCAGCATTGACATGGCATCGACGTTTATAAAAGCCCGACGTTTATCTAATTTGTCGACAACACGTGAAATCCATTGATTGTAAAAAAATATGATTACTAATACCTCCCATGGAGGCGTTGTTTTTAATCGTAGTGTCTCCCTAGTGTTTTACTTGGGGATCCCCTATATGCTTAGCGTCTCCGTGGTCGTTTGTACGACAACGCTAAAAAACGTAGTGTATCTCTCAAGCTACTTCGACGATACTAGGTCAACACATGCAATGTCGCTCAAGCAAAGCCACCGATGATACCGTAAAGTAGCGTCTCCTTAGTAGTAACTATTCTCTCAAGCTACCGGTATACTTTTATGCACTTGAATGTGATGGTTGACTAACACACTAGAGAGGCATTGCATTATGTAGCGTCTCTCTAATCGTCACTTGAGAGAAGGTGCATTTAAAGTCAGCGTCTCTCAAGGCACTATTTTTTTAACTTAAAAGAGCATTTCATTAAAACGATGGTGCCAAAACAATAAAGTGCATCAGGGAACCCTGACCATAAAGAAGAGTCA
>JAYMSV010001583.1:0-12525 GCA_036897745.1 Erodium moschatum | reverse complement strand
AGTTTTCGGCGACAGTCCTGCTCTCGACGGCCTCCGCATCTACCTCCCCCTTCGCTCCACCCCCTCCAAAAAGGTGACATTTTTACTTGCTACTGTTTTGAGCTGCATTGCCTTTGTAATAATCCAAGGATAGTTTGAGCTTTTCTGATGATCTGTTCGCTACTGTAGTATCAAAGGTACAGAAAAGGGAATAAGATGAATACCCATTGACTTGGGTTTTCTATTTACTTCTGCAATTGGAGAGCAGAGATTAAGAAAACAAAATGTTTCTTCGTGTTTAAGAATCATATGTAATTCTGCTTTTGCTGTTTTGCAGTGAAATCTGTAATTGTCGTTCTTTTGACTGCAATTTTGGAATTCCACGTTAAGCAACCTGGTTCATGTTTCATCAACTAACTAATTGTGCTTAGCTAGCAACTGATTTTGGAAATTGTAAAATGGGTCTTTGAAAAAGATGAAATGTTTTTATTTCCAAGTGCCAACTCTTAGTTATTGATGATTGGTTTTTCATGTTCCATAAGTTCAGTATACTGTTTTTTGTTGGTGCTTCTTTGGTTGTAGCAAATATGGTTTGCAAGTTTAATAAGCGAGCAGCACCACATGTTGGACTATTTCGTAGTATCATTCTTCAGTTGATTATGTATGAAACGGATTTTTTCATTCATACTGGTAAGGTATTGCTTGTCTGATTGGCCTAGGAATACCTAATGTAAGCTTTAATAACATGTCAGAATGGTCATCAATCACACATCTAAAATCTGATTTCTAATCCAACCAAGAAGTCCTTTCCCTTTTTGCTCGAGCATTGAACTCCTCATTTTATGTAGTCTTTGTTTTCCCATCTGGTATAGTAGTCATTTCAAAGATTCACAGATAAACTTGTTGAAGCGATGAGAGTCCTTTTGTAATGTTGTTCCTTACTTCATTTTGCAGATACTGGTTATTTTCTGTGGAACTGATGAAATCAGAACAGCTGGCATACGTCTGATATATAAGCAGATATTGGGGAGAGAGGGTTCACAGTTGTACCGCCTGATGCTGATTTTGCAAAAAAAAATAAACTCATTTGCTCGCAAAGAAGTGGAAACATTTCCATTTAAAGTTGAGTTTTTCCAAGTAAGTTACCAAATGCATTTTAATTTTAGGTTGTGGAATCATTACTGACGTGCGATTAGTTGGGCTCCGAAAGACTAGACAAATGCACATGGTTGCGACACATAGTTATTCATATAACACTAAGTTAAGCCTCCCGGTCAAAGAAGACCTTAAGAATGAGACCTTACCTGTGTGATTGATACACACTCCTTTCCTCTCTAAACAAGGAACATTGTTTAGCTGTCTAATATGAAGAAAGGTTCTTTCCAAAAGGAAGGCATTTCAAGATAAGTTCATTGCCGTACGCCCATAACAGCAGTACTTTGTTTTTGTTTTCTAGGCTTCTCAAGTCTTTTCTCATATTATCATATGTTTAAACATCTTTTATGTTGATCATTTCTTAGTTCATTATCTTCATAGATACCAAACATCTGTACATATCTTTTATATAATTGTAGATATATGCCCTTATGCCACCATGTGTGGAGCCAAAGAAAATCCAGGGAAACGTCCTTTGTGGGCTATTGAAAGTATCAAAGTGTCACTCCATTAATCCATTGTGCAGCATAAATGTTGCTTGGAATATAGAGGCATGCAACTGGCTTGAGCTTAGAATAACCAAATCTGTTCACATTTTACCACTGATAGTGGATATTATCTGCTGGTCACTGTTCAGTACCCGTCAAATTTTTGTGTTTAGCATATAACAAATATAAACTTTGAATTTTTTTTTTATCTCCTAGATATCATTGTCATGCTTTTAAGCAATGTAGAAAGTTGATGGTAGTTGCAGATTCGTGACTTGCAATCTGCCATGGACTATGTTGTTAGTGTGTATACGTGAAATTCTCCTCGTACTACTGAGCTTAATAGACTGGGTTTTTCTTTAGCTAAAAGACCCAGATTCTTAGTATAATACTGTCATGGCTTGTTTTGCCTTCAGATCAGTGACTTGTATGCCAATATCACAAAGCATACTTTACAGCCAAAGCACAAGATACTGACTTGTGAAGAAAAGAGCCTCCTGTTGAAGAAGTACAGTGTGGAAGACAACCAGGTAATTATAAAAATTACTGTAGATGGCCCTGTTTCAGCTTCTGTTCCTCTTCACTTAACACCTTAGCATTACCGACCAAATCAAAGTTTATTTACATCACTTAAAATACTACCACAGGTTCATTTAACATGAATAGCCCATATGATACATAAGATTAACACATTGTTGTATTTCTTGTTTGTCAGCTCCCTAAGATGGTGTCAACTGATGCACTGGCTCGGTACTATGGATTGGAGAAGGGACAAGTGATGAAGTTTACTTACCAAGGCGAGATAGTTGGTTCCTTCCAAACTTACCGCATCATAGTTTAATACATCCGCAAGAACTGAGCATAGTCCTAACAACTGATGGCTACTTGAGGATACTTTTGACGGTTTCTTACACACATTTACAGGTTTTATTCTTGTCTTCAACTAGAGCTTATCCAACAGAACTTTGAATAACCTGGTGATGACTTTCTATTGTTCTCTTCAAACTACAAGAACATGTTACTTTTGAATTGTTGTTTGTTCAGCTTCTTCTTGATGCAGATAAGTGACTGCTTTTGCTGTGTTCCTTGAACCACCCAGTTGTATTTTGGTTATCATTTTTAAGGTTATTGTCATGTCGGTGATCATAGTTTGCACATTTCGTAATCAATTAGAGTGGAGATATAATAATACCATCCAAATGTCATGGTCACAATCTGAATGTCACCACATTTAAGAAATACAGGGATATTGACTTATATATATCTGCTATTGGTCCCTGAAAATAAAATTCACTTCCCTGCTGCGTGAATTACTGAAAATAGATTCAGCCGATAAATACAATTCAAGCCAAAATTTAGAGCATATTTGGTATTACCCTGGTTCTTCTGTTTTGGTCCTTAACCTGAACCAGAATGGAACAAAGAGACAACTTATAATATCTGTGGCACTTCAAGTAGCTCTTGCCTTGTCCAGTTGTTGACAGATATCTGAAGAGAAAAGGAGAGGCTACAAAATGAGCAAGGCATGAACCGAGAGACATAAAAAAGCTGGAAAATGGGGTTTAGTTTAAATTTATAACTCAAACCGGGGTCGATTAGGTAGCTTAGTTACAAACTGTTACACCCCTGCTGGACCTCAGCCATGGTCTTACGCTAACCTCGGGGCACAATATTCCAGTTTCTAGCTTTATGGATGTTGCTTATCAACTCTACAAGAAAGAGATTATCGAGATATGATCACCGGTTTTGAGAACTGGATCCAAATAACATTTACCATTACCACCCACATCTGAGAGGCATGATAAAACTGGTGCTACGACAGAAGTAGAAGCATCATCTTCAGATAGATTCAGCTACAGATCATACTCGTAGAAGTTATAAGAAAAGCATTAGGAGAAGTTGCAACTGCCAAATTTGATGTCCAAATGAGTCCTTTTTGTGATATAGAATAGGGTTACTTCCTAGCACCTCTCCCTCAGAGTTTGTACCAATTACCAAATGGACTTCACCAAATGTCCAAAAGCCATGATAATCTCGACTTGCCAGTTGCTGGAAAAGAGATGCCAAGAGGCTTGCACGTTTCTCATCATTAGACTGCACATTACTCTCTTCTCTGGAGATTTGTTTTCTAGCTTTAAACACTAATGGACCAATACAATACTTGTTGGGACACCTGAGAATAATCAACTGAAAGAAAATTAAGTAATAGCATTAGCACAATACTACAAAAAGAAAACTAGTCTCTGGCTCTTGGTTTAAGAAAAGAGCCAGAGACTAGTGGGACCAGAGGCAGAGAGGACACAGAAAGAAAGGCACTAAATTAATTAACATACCTGAAACCCCACATTTACCACGTCACGTCACACTGCCAAGCAAGCATGTTACTCTGAAAGATACCCAGGAATCCTGGGCCAGGATACCATCTTCGGCTTGAAAGAAGTAACATTTACAACTTCTACTTCAATTACAATTCTGCGCATGTTAATATTAACACAGCCACACTGTTAATGTATACATAGAGATGAAAAACTTCATGTCACGCAAGAGAACAAGAAACGAAAATTTATCAACAAGTAGAATAAAAAAGGTAGCAGTTTTATGCATGATGAGCACATACAACACTAATATACCAAGAATCATACCATATACCACCATACCGGACAAGCGTACAACAACAGTAGCCAACACATGCATATCGAATGAGGTGTATTGAGAAGAAATTTAGCAAGACAAATACATACCACACAAACTTCCATAGTTGGCTGATATCAGTCTGCCTATACTCATTGATACCAACTTCAACTTTACACTTATCAAAGTAACAACACAGTAAATACACTCTTAAATCTTGACCTTTGAGACAACTCAGGATATAAGTCACTCACTCTTTAGATACTTGACAGATGAGAATGATGACTATAGACATGAATGCATGAATTTTCTTGCAACTATGTGCTGACAGTGCCATTTAAGGATCTGGTGTAACAATACGGCTCTTTGACCAGCATGTGATTGAGAACGGGTGGCTGACAATGACAGAAAACCTCACCATTACCATAAAACAGTGAAATCATTATTACACATCAGTACACACAAAGAGATAAAGGAAGGAATTACCCTTGTAGAATTATGAAATATTATTGTTTTGTTGAGAAGTCTCAACCTCCATAGCTTCACCATCTACAGGACCAGTGAATGACGCATTCTCTGAAACTTGGAAGTCAAAATTGGTCTTGAACTGATCTACATGATGGGGCTCAGCCAACAAAAAGGGATCTGTGTATCCTTGGTGAGAAAAAGTCTGTTTAGTTTTAGAGTTCTCAGGCAAGCACCCCACATGCAAGTTCTTTAAGCCTGTTGTTTTGCGGTCACATGGAATCTTTGTAGTAGAAGGTGATTCGGGTATCTCCAAATTCCTATGGAAGAGCAAACGAGCCACGGTTCGATCTATAAGATTGGTCTCTGTTTCTGCATCTGGCATCCTTGCATACCTTGCAAGATAAAATTAGGTCAAGGAGAGAGATTGGGAATATAAATAAGTAAGCTTTTCATTCAAATATTTGTCAGTGGACATCATATTAGTGTCACTGGTTACACAGAAAGTAGCTTGGAGTTAGTTTCCACAAAATGAACTATTAATTCAAAGAGAAAATAAATTTCGATGAGAGTATTGGTCTCGACAGAGAACATACATAATAACATGTAATAATAAACCCAGTGGGACCCAGTTACCTGTAACAAGCTGATAGCAATCAAGTTGAGGGTTGGAAAATAAAGTTCAATGAGATTAAGGTGGTTTTCTTATCACCAATGACTAGATCAAAAATGCTGTATTATGTTCTTCTAATGTATAGAATGAAAAGATCATGTGATTATGCAATGATATGAGTATGGATTAAGTAGAGGATGCATAAGTAACAACTATCATCACAGATATCCAGGTTTGATTCATATACCGACAGTTATAGTTGCTTATGATCTTTTTTAAGTAGACTTGAAAATTAAATGTCAAGAAAACAGAAATGAGTGCTCAAGATTGTTCTTCAAAATAAAATTGAAACAAGTAAAGCAAGAAACAGAATGGGAAAACTAACGTTTTCATGTAAAATAATGAACAGGTACAAAAAAACTCCTTTTCCCTCCTTTTCTTCATGTGTGGAAAGAACTACTTGAGAGGATGGACATATAACAATACACTTCACCAAAATAGGCATCTCATCCCCATTTAATCCAAGCTGATGGCAAGTAGGTTTTTCACATAATTCCATTATCATTACCTGTCACTAAATCTTTCAGTCTCTTTGAAGATACTTAAATCAAGTAAAGTAAAAGCTATCGACTATCCTTTGCTATGACAACTTGATAAATCTTTCACGTGTCAGGATAAAGATGAATACATATCCTACTCGAATATATAAATAAACTGCGAGACTTCGCTAACCTGCTAGTGTTATTCATTTCTTGTTTCCCCAAAGTTCCATGCTCATCCCTGCTACTTTTGCTAGTACTGCTTGTATCACTAGCATACTGCCTCTGCACCGCACTATGGCCCAACCGGCGCAAGCTATCTCGTATGCACAGTCTTATTCTCGTGTCCAACTGTAGTAAGACATTGCTTTGGTATTGGAACTAGGCACAAATTACTAGACAAGGAAAACAATTTAGATGTGAGCCAACACACCTTTGCAACAGTATCTTGAAGCCGGTTAAGTATTATCTCCTCCCATGAATAACCACCAGCTGCCGCAGAGATGGCATTGGAGTCTTCATGGTCTACAGTTGAACTTGGGTCATGAGAAGAAAGATTGCTTAGATCTCCTACTTCAAGATCAGCTACCTCTAGATGCTGAGTTTGATTACCCTGAGGACAATTTTGATTGATGCAATTATCAGTAGAAGTATGATGATTAAACTGCTGTTGCTGTTTCTTGATGGCAAGCATTGCCTGCAACTGCTGCCTCCTCCTTAATTTTTCAATTTTCTCTTGAGGCGTCATGGTCTGATGTTTCAGTGCTGACTTGTTGGGTGTAATTGCATTGACTGGAGATGCTTTATATCCATAAAGCAAAGGCTGATCCTTAAGTTCTGCGGATTGCAGGTGAGACGGCGTAGACATGGTAGGATAAGGACTTCCATATGCAGGTGAGGGCATAAATTGATCAGTGATAGGCTGACAGTGCAAATAATCTGGTTCCTGAAGCTGCCTCTGTTGACCGACAATTGAAAGGTTGTGAGATTGCACTATCGAGGGTGTATTTATCGGTGAAGACCAGCTACTGAATAAATCTTGCAGTACTTTCCCCCCACTTCTTTCATCAGACTTCTTACTTTTCAATTGTTTTCTTAGCCCGTAAGTCTGCACATGCAAAAGCGTAATTGAAGAAAATATTTTGGTCTCAGTAATCTGATAAAATAATCTTTAGAACACCAACTTCACTACAGGGGAATGGAGTCCTTCAGTAAACACAAAATGGCCATAGTTTTAGCCTTCAAGCAGTGCAGTTATATTGGTCAGAAGCAATTAGAAAATTCTTACCAGGTAAACATAGTTGACAACATAAATGCCTTTAGAGAAAACAAAGGACACTAAATAGTATTTACTATTTTAACGAACATATAGCGTTTTTCAGTTCTTAACACATAAATAATGACTATAGTTCACAGAAAGTAAGCAGCATTGTAAGTCACACACTTAGCAAGCAATCTTAGGGAGTTCAAACATATTAACAATAAAAAAAGTGATGAAGTCCAAGCTTTTGGGATATGACTACCAACATTTTTATTTTAGTCATGATAATTTGGTCTGCGTAGAAGGATCTCCATACTTTGGATACGGATAAGTCACTTATAAATTACAAGAACATGGAAGTCCTAAGATGGAAAGAAATCAAGAGTCTTAGCATGTCTAACACTAGAATGGAAATGTCAGATAGGCTGTTCAAAAGTATCCCTGGGCAAAGCCAGCCCTCTGAGTTAACACAAGGCAAAAACAAAAGTCCCCACATACCAAATCCTAGAATCACTTAGCTAATATTTCAGCTCATTGAAGCATCTGATCAGCTATAGAACCCAGCAGGGGCGATCCACCATAGCAGGTATTAAAACAAAATCAAGAATGATTGATGTTTTTTTTCTTTAATTTCTTAAATTTGTTTTAAACCATTGATTTACCCTCAAAACAGTAAGACACAATGCACTCCCTCAACAACTGAGAAGTAACCCAAGGGCAAAATTATTGGGAAGTTCATCGTAGAAATTTGTAAGCAACAATACCTTATCGGCCAATTTATTTGGGGTCACAACATTTTGAGTAGTAAAGTGAGGCTTTTCAATGATTGCCTTCCCTGCCACACCACAATCTATCTGCCAAAATCAAAATGGATCATTTATTAGGTTCGTCAATTCAAGTTAACAGCATACAGTAGTTAACATATTGTAAGCATAATAGTACCTTCTTCAACATGTGATTATTTTTACCTCCAACATATTCTACACAGTCTATCGTTGCACCAGAATTCTGTGAATCATTATATGTGGGGTCATACATTTTCTCACAGTCAAGAGTGAAGGGCTTGTCATCCAGTATATGTTCTGTTTTGAATCCCAGTCCAAGATGCTCGGATTTATCCGTTAATGTCCCTAACCCTAAACTGGGAGAGTCCAGAGATATGAGCAATGATTTCATTGGGCTGTCACTTACATCTTTAGAAGAGTCCCATAACTCTTCATCATTACCAGTACTTCCATCGCCAAATATCTCGTCATCATTGCTGCAAAACCATCACTTGTGAGAATACGAAGTCAGATGGATAGCATTGTACATGAGAAGAAGACTTGGGAATGGGAAGGAAACGAATAATATTACAAGCAAGCAGTACGGGAAGTTTCTCACAATTAGACCAACTTATCAAATTCTTAAAAATGAAGTACAGTTGTATGATATTTAATCCATCAGATCCTAGGTACAATTTTATTTCAATATATTGCATGTAACATAAAACTCCAAGAAATGCACCATATTTGTAAACACACTCAAGGACCAAACTACAAAGCTGTTGGTATTTTCAAAATGTATAATTTATAGCAAACTGTAGACTAGTAGGTCAAATTTAAAGTCTAGATCCATGCATTAAGCTTGTTTATCAAGTTCAAAAAATTTAAATGGCACAACATTATCTGTGCATGATGGAAAACTTCCATATTAAGGTGTTGACATAATCATGCTTGAGGAGATAAGCCAAATTTTGTATTACCTGAACACTCTATCAAAATCATCGAAGCTTCCAATATTACCCCAACCATCATCAACAAAATCACCTTGTTCTTTACTGAGTTCAGGATGTTCGAAAACTTCATGATCTTTAACAAGCTCAAAAGTCCCTGCTGATAAGGATCTAAAATTAGAAACCACAAACTCAAAACAAACTCGCTGTCAACATTCATTTTAATATTTGAAAGTTTCATTACCATCAGATGAACCATATTTTGTAGTTTCACTCGCATTTTCTGAAACTTTACTACCCACACAATTTTGACCAGTTTTGGTGGCATTTGATGGTGATGGCTCAGGCCAAGAGTCTAGGAAAAATCCTGGAGCAACCATTCTTTTATTTGTGGACAAGTTTGAGTTGCTGCCAAGCTTTCTGCCATGAGCTTCACTTTTAGTCCTGTGTGTATTTTGCACAGTTTGTCTAGTAGAATCTTGACTTAAATCCTTGTCATAGTCTTCATTTCCCTTTTGATAAGGCACAATATGATCATCTCTGTCACCATCCTCACCCCATGCCATGTTTTCCAGCTGGAAAAACAAATATTAAGAATCGCCATGACTTTTGAGAACAGCAACATCCTACTAAAGAATTATTTTTCAAGCGACTGGCAGCACAAATGGTTGATAAATAAATAAAAATGTTCACAAGACTGTTAATTCAAATGTGCATGCAGAGAGAGAAAAATCAAATTTTGCATGGGGGAACTAATGTGAATGTTTTCCTGGAGTTGCATGCAGAGAGTTTCAATGTTACTACCTAGACATTCAAAGTTGCAATTCAATTTAGTAATCCCTCCAAGCCAAAATAAGAGCCCCACTATTAAAATTGAATGTTATAAAATAAGTGTCTAATTTCTTATTTTGGAAGTTAGTTGGGTATGAATTATTGATAATATTCTCGGCTTGGTTAATTACAGCCACTTACAGGGATACAACATGGAGATGATGGGGGAATATAGTGGAAAAGGAAGCACTAACTCCCCTAATCTTCAATGAAAAGTGCAAATGGGACACCTGTTTTGGGAGGGATGAAGTAGAATTTTTTTCCAAAAGTCAAGGCAGAAATGGAGATTTATAATACTAACAAGAATAAAGAGGTCCCAGTCACCCTTGACAATGACTTCCCCAGTATTGGTTAGAAACAACAGGTTATTTAGTCTTTATATAACAAGCATCTCGTGATCGATTTACAAGTTGACTTGTACATCAATTGATAGAAAACCTACGAAGTTGTAAATTATCTGAAGTATTCGGAAGAAGATAAAACCTTTTTTTATTCTGCGTTGAGATCATAGATACAATTTAAGAGAGAGGGTTTTGAACAGCAGACCTCTCTGTATCATGCAAAGTTCATCCACAGACACCAAATGCTTGCTAGGTGGGAGAACATGAACTAAACAAGGAAAACAATTACACAACATGCATAAGCAACTCGGTCACACTTGGTCAACTGGATCAAAACTAAGTCCAACTCGGTCAACTATATTTCATATACAATTATAAAGTGTCGGAAAAATTTGTACTTGAAGATATGTGCATAGCACGAACACGAAAAGAGATTATTGATAGCAAGTTAAAATCACTTTTCAAATACGATTCAATTTCACAGAACACGAATTAAAATGTGTTTGGAACTAATGTTAATTAGGTCTAGCTGTCAAGGGATGTTATGTAGGACATTGTATTTGCTGAATCAACTATCAAATCATTTTCTCTTTGGAGAGTTCAATGTAGATCAAGAGAGGAGGGATCAGCATTGAAATTATGAATGAGTATATGATATAAATTAAGATTTCTATTCACTTCTAGCATCTTACCAGTACGCCCGAAACTTGAATTTTGTTTAATGGTTATTTTAGGAATCTGGGAATGCAAATTATGTTAATTCCCTCCCTTACCCTGTGCTTTTAGATGATCTGACAAAAAAATTGTCCTTGATGACTTTTGTCTATCAAAGCAATGGAATGTAGTATTGTTGGCATGGATTAGTGTCCTCCACTTTCCTCTATCTAAACAATGTCGAAGAAAAGATTATCAATGCTTTCTGAGCTCCGTATCAAAAAGCTTGTTCTTAAAAGCCCCGTTAAAATTGAGCCAACCCTGTAATAGATTACAGGTTTCATCAATAATTCCAGTGGAGCTAAGAAACTTGGTTTTGGAACGTTCTGCTGAACACTCCCTGATCTAAAGTTGTATATGCCACACAAATATCTTTAAACCACAAGCCCTAATCATCATTATAAAGAACATTTCCTATCAAATATGGTTCATAAAACCAACAATTTTGGGTTTGTAGTCACCGATACAAGGACTAGACATACCAAATCTTCCTATTTTTATCAATTACACAGAGACTCAAATTGAAGACAAAATAGAATTAAATTGATTACCTCTACTTTGTTCCAATAAAACATATCATCAGCAAAATTGTACAAAATCAGAACCAGCAAGGCGCGCCGAGCATCTCCGACTTGCCGAAAATCAATACCCACGAACAGCAGCAGTAACAGTAGCAGTAGAGGAGCTTGTGACAGCAAAACACAAGAGAAGGAGCTGTTGCAGTTTTTTTCCCAAGAGGCCGACGGCTGTAGGACCCACCTGACGTGAGTCATCATGTGATCGGTTAGGGTGACACGTGTAAGCAGCGCGTATCAGAACTCTATTGCTCGAACGTGAGTGGGCAAGGGGCTTTCTTGGGATTTCACTTTCCTCATTTAATGTTTGCGGCTGTAGTTGCTTTGCCGGCATCACCAATTACTCCTAATGTTCTTTCTATTTCAGTCAAGTCATCATTGTTTTTCTCCAAAAAAAAACTTACTATAGATTATAAGCCGTTTTAAACGTCGTCGGTACCATCATCTTTATTCCGTCTATGATAAATAAATGCCGTTAATTTGCTTCTAGTATGACTATCACAAACAGCAAGTTTGCATCAAATAACATAAGGAAAAGGAAATAGTAGCTTGATATAAGATACAAGTAATGTTTGGTGGAACTAGTAATCTAAAAAAAGGTGCTATTTTTAGATGGGTTTGAACACGGTGAGCTTTTGTTTACTTTGACAATGTAGTATCAAGTCGGCTTTTTGTTTGTTGTGTATGTTACCATAAATGGTCAAATTGGTTAGGTTTCTATTTTTAAGAGGATTCAGAAATGGTGGGGTTGGCAACTGTTTGGTCTCAGAACCAAAAAACAAAACAAAAGAGGTCTAAATTTCACCAACCAGCACGAGGAATGGCCCAACTTGTTCGTGAAAGTTAGCTGATATGTCGCTATTCTGTAAAAGAAGATCATTTCATATTCATGCCATTTGAAACTGTGCATGAAAAGGTCATTTTGGGTTTAGAAAGTTTTGGAAGGTTTAATCTTGATGCCTATCCCGTGGACACTTGTGTTTTCTCAAAAATGTCACTCATTATAAACTTAAGCATTCATTGTTTCACTTTGAGTGTTGTTTCAAATATTTATCTAAGGATACATTCGATGAATTGGTCTTGTAGAGTCTGTTGGAATATATATGCAGAACTGGTATGAAGAACTGAATATCTGAACCAAACAAAACAAGCAAAGAAAATAGGAACGACCAACCGGTTAGACGTGCAGAACGAAGCTGTGGCGTGGCGACAAAGTCCA
>JAYMSV010001582.1:0-12526 GCA_036897745.1 Erodium moschatum | reverse complement strand
ACGGACCGGCCCCAGCGGGGGGAAAGCCCGCCCAGCCGTTGATTCGCGCGGCGCTTCGGGTAATGACGTGGCGAGATCATAACCCTCCACGTTGAAAGCGACCTCTTCAACCTCCGGATCAGTGTTACTGAAGAAGAGCAAAAGAAAAAAAAACCAGTAATGGTGGCCGAGAACGAGAAGATTCGTTGAGAAGGTAAAAGAAAAATGTATAGGAAGTGAAATGTGTCGGAAAGCGAAGGAAAGTAGCAGAGGAAGCGAATCTTTTGCTTTGGATTTTTTATTTTCATTTTTGTGAAGCTTTTTTGGGGATTTTTGATTCGATTTCAATGGTGGTCGGCTAGGGTTTTTGGATTTGGGGATTTAATTAATGCCAGCTTGAAGATCACGCTTTGAAAGTTGCATTTCAGCTCTGTATTTACTGTGAATCTTCTAATTAAAGCACAAACTGTACCTAAACTTCCATTTGTCTGTATATTTTTATAATTTATATATATTATATTATATTGTATTGATTTGATTCTCTCTGCTGTATGTCACTAAATCTCCTTTTGAATCTGTTGTGGAAGCTGAAACAAATTTGAATGTTGTTTTGTTCTTAGTATTGATGAAGAATGGAGGAGTGTTTGATTGGTGATTCTGGGTTTATGATTCAGTGATCCTGCACTTTTCGGTGCAAATGGCGGAGGTGGGATCGAATTCATGGCAAGACGAGCTTGCGAGTTTGATGGATGATACTGGGATTCGGTATCCTGGTGATGCTGTTGGAGTTTCGACTCCGTCTTTCGAAGCTAAGAAGTTGAATTACTCGACTGGGGATGAATCGGTTGAAGTAGAGAGCTTCAAGGATCAGGTGAAGGAGTTCGGGAAAGCTTGGGGAGAGTTGCTTTTGGACTTGGGGAGGGGTTGTAAGGACATAGTGATGCAGAATTTAGTGACTGAGGATTCGTATGTAGTACAAAAGGTCAGCAAGCCATTGGCTAAGGTTTCGGGTAGATTGAGGTTTTTGAATGATTACTTGCCTGAAGATCGGGATCCAGTTCATGCTTGGTCTGTTGTGCTCTTTGTTGCCATTCTTGCACTTGCAGGTATATATACATATATGTATTTTTCATTGTTACATGAAATTGACGTTGTGTTTTGGTTCACAGCATAATAGATAAGGATTAGGAAAACGATATTATTCATGCAATTTAACCTTTGAAATATGGTGCATGTCAACTGTAAGGAGGAGTTCTTTTCTTCTGTTATAGGATATTACACCTAGCTTTAAATTTAGAGTAACTTAATGAATATAGATACTATATTCATTAATTTCTTTGAAGTTTGAACATATAAGAATGATCGTAAAAGTTCCGCACTCCAATTAGTTTAATCACTGTGACATAGTATCCATATAGTCAATACTCAAATTACTTATGGAGGCTGTCGTGATGACCACTATAAATTGTAATTTAAATATGGGACTTAAACCTTAGTTATTGAATACATGGTATAATTTTACAGTGGAAACTATGAAGGTATTATGGAAAGTATTAAATGCATTTTAAGGCCTACTCAGTCCTGCTATGCTTGCAGATGATGCAATTTGTTGGCTAATTTCAGTGCAAATGGTTACTTCCGTCCTATTTTATCTAGTAATAATTGCGAAAAAGTACCATGGGTATTCACTTTCTGCACCTTGTAATCCTCTTCTTTGATAATTGCAAAAAGTGCCCTCAACTTGTCTAACCTGCAAGGGTTAAATTGTCATTTTATACAAATTGCAACAAGACAAGTTCAGGGTACTTTTTTGCAATTATCAAAGAGTAGGGCTACAAGTTGCAAAAAATGAATATCTCAGGGTACATTTTTGCAATTATCCCTTTTATCTATTTCAAGAAAAAGAAAGTCTACCATGCAGGAATTTATTATAGGTTTATGCCCTGTGAAGTATTTACATATGGACCTCAACAATTCAATTGATTGCAAACACATACATGTTTCTCTCTTTGAGACAAAGGTGTATCTTGTTCTCCATTGGTTATTTTATGGATGATTGTGTCATGTTGGCTTTGTTTCGCGCAGCTCTGAGTGTAAATACTAAATCCGATTATCTGGTTCCACAAGCAAAGAGAGTAAGTGTACATCCTCCAAGTGCTAGTCACATACTACTTCCAGATGGTAGACACATGGCTTATCAGGAGCTAGGTGTCCCGGCTGAAAGAGCTAGATTTTCGCTGATTGCTCCTCATTCTTTTCTTTCCTCTCGCCTTGCAGGTAGCAAACATTATTATATGACATTCTATTAAAGAAATTTGGCACAACCAGGGAATTGAAAATATATGTGTTTTTCCTGTTACAGGTATACCTGGAATTAAGGTTTCATTGTTGGAAGAGTTTGGTGTTCGCTTAGTCACTTATGACCTTCCTGGCTTCGGGGAGAGTGATCCTAATCCTAGTAGGAATCTCAACTCTTCAGCATGGGATATGCTCTACTTGGCAGATGCTGTTGGTGTCAGTGACAAGTTCTGGGTGTTGGGCTACTCGAGTGGAGCCATGCATGCTTGGGCTGCACTAAGATACATTTCTAACAGAATTTCAGGTATATCAGTGTCCTTTCATTTATTCTTGTGCTTAAATTATATACCTTGTGAGATCATAACAATGCTACTGAAGAGCACCAGGGCAACTGAACTGGATAGGAAGATAACTGGTTCACTCTATATCTACGTGTGTGTGTGTGTGTACCAACTGCAACTCACTTCTGGAGTTGATAGATGGACCAATTCTTCTCCGGGACCCTCCATGTTCAAAATTAAACAGCAATTACGAATTTTTTTGGGAAAACGTTATTATTCACATACCCACTTTGACCTTTCGCTATCAAAAACACCCCCCTAAAGGTGAGGGGTTATCAGTATACACTGTAACCTTTCGTTATTAATCCCTCACCTTTTGCAGTGTGTATTTGAGAAACTAAGGTCGGGTGTGTGTGTTAATGCAGTTACCCCAAGAAAGTATGCAACATTGTTGCTATTTGTGGGTTCCACCTGCAACCTGGTAGAAGCCATCCGTGACAAAACAGTGTTACACTTAAGCTATAGTCAGTGCTATGAGGTTATGTGATAGTTTTGTCTGTGCGTTTATGCAGTAATAGGGAACAAAAGTGGGGTATTTTACGTATATTATCTGTTCTGATGCTCAGGATCATCAAGTTTAGGACTCCTACTGTTAGATTTTGCTATTGATATTTGTTATAATCCTCGGTGCATGTCTGATCAAGTACAAACTGGTTGTGATTCCTATACATCTGAAATGCAGGTGCTGCCATGTTTGCTCCAATGGTTAATCCATATGACCCAAGCATGACTAAAGAAGAGCGTTCCAGGACTTGGGAAAATTGGGTTAAAAGAAGGCGACTCATGTACTATTTAGCTCGGAGTTTCCCCAAGTTTCTTTCTTCTTTTTACCACAGAACTTTTCTCTCTGGAAAGCATGGTCAAATTGAGAAGTGGTTGTCCTTGACATTGGGAGAGAAGGTAACTAACCATTCACCTTAATGCACTGTTGAGCATACATAATCTTTTGGCAATCATATTAACTTCAAGGAGTAACTTCAATAATACATCCTCAGCGACCTTTGATTTTCAAAAAACACACTGAATAGGTGATGGCTTATCAAGAAAACACTGTCGCCTTTTGTTATCATAAAAAACCCACGGATTCCGTTAATCTTGTTCCAAAAGACCACGGATATATGAGAAAGGTGACAGTGTGTTCCTGATGAGCCATCACGTATTCAGTTGGGTGTTTTTCGAACAAATTAACGGAACCCGTAGGTTTTTGCCTTTATGAGGAAGGTGACAATGTGTTACTGATAAGCTACCTCCTATAGGGGGTGTTTTTAGAAATCAAAGGTCGTAGATGGGGTGTAAATAATGTTTTCCCTAACTTCAATGGTGAACGTGTACATTATGAATCTAAAATATCAGGACAAGATCAAAACTGAAGAGCCGGAGTTTGTGGAGTTCTGGCACAGAGATGTGGAGGAATCGATTCGCCAAGGACGTGGAAAACCCTTCACCGAGGAAGCTGTGCTCCAGGTTTCAAATTGGGGTTTCAGCTTGGCAGATCTACGGGTGCAGAACAAGTGCCAAAGAAAAGGCTTTCTTCCTTGGCTCAAGTCCATGTACAGTCAGGCTGAATGCGAATTGGCCGGTTTCCTGAACCCAATACACATATGGCAGGTGTGCATTACTTGTCTTCTCCTCAATAGCTCGTGTTTCTTACATATCTGCTAAAAATCTTACATATGTATGTTCTCAGTGAGTTTGACGTCGTATGATGTGCCTTAACATGTATTAGAATGTGCAAATTGAACTGAAATTCTCTTTTGGGATGATTGCAAAAAAAGTACCCTGAGGTATTCATTTGTTTGCAACTTGTAGCCCTTTGATAATTGCAAAAAAGTACCCCTAGTTATCAACGTGCATGTAGTTCATAAGTTTTTGCAATTATCCCTAATTATTATTGGTTGGTTAAGGTAATATAGTTTAATTTCTGCCATATACAGATGGAACATATCGAGTTATTTCCATCATTACCATACATACAAGGTGCACTCAAAATCATGATTTTTTAAATTTCTCGTTATTCCACAGGGAACGGACGACCGAGTTGTCCCGCCATCAGTAACAGACTACATATCACGCGTTATTCCCCAAGCAACTGTGCATAAGCTCCCGAACGAAGGACATTACTCGTACTTTTTTCTCTGCAACGAGTGCCATCGGCAAATACTCACAACTCTTTTCGGATCTCCTCAAGGCCCGCTAGACCCGATCGTGGAAGAAACTGACCAAATCCCATTTGAAGGAGAGTCAGAAAAGGTATCATCATCGACCTACCACTAATTTTACTTCTTGGATACTCCCTTGGAATTATCATCAACCTATCACTAATTTTTACTTAGATCCTCCCTTGAAGTTTTAGTGTAAATACCACAACTTGCTCCTGTGTTTCAGTAGAGCAAGAAAGATAGTTTTGATTACGGATATTTTGGATGGTAACCATTTACGAGGAATTTCAGTGAGGGTTGTAGTTTCAAGTGAAGTTTCTTGTGTCAACTTGAATTGTTGTTTTATAGAATTTACGCCCGTTAAATGGGAATTAAAACTTTATGTATGTTTCAAATCTTCATTTTATGTATGTATTTGAGGTTCTGTTTCGGGTTTTCAATTAAAGGTCATCATTTTAAGTTGGCTGTGGTTGTTATCGTTATATTTCCGGATTTTTGTCTCACGTTCTTGTGAGAAATAAATGTATTAAATATATCGAATAATGATATTGGGATAATATTAGGAGCTTTTCACTATTCAAGCAATAACATTCTCTGATTGACATTTCGGCCAAAGTCGATTCAAACATGTGTAAATTCATGTAATGAACAAGTTGAGTTCGAACTCAATGCTGATCAAATTTCACAGAATTTTCTGTTATTTTTCATCGACTTTATGTCAAGCTTAGAACTTGAAAACAGGAAGAATCGAGCAAGGTAGAAATGGAATTGATAGCAACTAACGATTACATAAGAGACACCGTTACTCGGCCTTTTTACCTGTTAAGCTAAGAAAAATGGACAAGCAATTCAAAACTCAAACCCTACTACATCGCTTCCCTTTTATATTAACCTAAAGCTCAGCCTGGTGAGCTGGCTAGCTCGGGACCACTCGAGGAAGACGATAAACAGTGATAACGGCTAAGTCACGTAACTAATTCTCAAAACAATGTGTTTGGATTTTGGTATTTTTTCAATTGTACGTGTATTTGTGGTAACTATTTTTTAACTTATATTTCAAAAGGTACAGCTAAACATCTACTCTTTCGACTTTCATATGCAATTTACCATAAAGAATGTTTTGTAAAGGTTCTGATTAAACAGGTTCTAAACCTCGGTAACGGTCAAATCGTCTTTGTTCGATCTGTGATAAATGGGGTCCGATCTACCATAACTTTTGTAGATATGCGAGAGAAAATGTTCCGAATTTTGACCGAGCTTCATTTTAACTGTTTTTTCACCGAAGCTGATTATCGATCGCAGTGGTTGGATTCCATCGAGATATCCCGTTATTTAGAACACTCAAGATTATATACGGTACAAGCAGAAAGTAAAATAGTAACTCTCCAAAGATACATAACAAAATTATCATTGCAACATCCACCGACTCTCCTATGAAACAACAAAACGAGTTTCTGATTGGCATGTACTGATAATAAACGTTGTAGGCACAATTTTCTATAGGTCCAAACCTAGGATAACTACAAAACTTCGATCCGAAAAATGTTTACAAAACTGCGAACTAGTGGTTCATGTTCACTCTCTATCAGACGAGGCTTCTTTCTTCCACTTCAGTTGGGGAAAGGCCAGGTCTTACATGTTCTACTCTTCGCCTTTTGGTTTAGTTGAAATCGCCTCTCTTCTCGGGCGATGCTTCTTCCACTTTTTCTTGTCCAAGGCCATGATCCATGATGGAACCTCGCAGCCCGATCCCGACATCACGTTAGCTATGTTGCGCAAGAATGGTATGTCGTCTTCTGTGTAGAGAGTGATAGCTTCTCCGGCTCTCCCTGCCCTGCCGGACCGGCCTGTAGAATGTCAATGAACTTGGCATTAGCAACCACAAATATAGTTTGCCCTTTAAAGTCGGCCAACCAAAAAATAGAATTTTATCAAGGGATAATCTCACAAAAGTACACTAAACGTGTCATCTTTCTCACTTCACACTGAACTTCCAATTTTTCTCACTTCACTCTCTTTGGTGAAAAATGACAAAGATACCCCTGCAACAATGAATCTTGGTTTGCTAGGGGAAATGCTCTATTTTCTTGGTTATGTGAAGGGTATTTTTGTCATTTATTACTAAATTAGAGTTAAGTGAGCAAAATTGAAAGTTTAATTCAGTATAGTAACGTGAGAAAGGTGACATCCAGACAAAACTTTAACACCGTTTCATGGGCACAAAATAAACTTTCTAGACGAGATGAATCCAGCAAAAAAGATGACAAATAAACTCTGATTATAGAATATCAAAACTTCCCCTATTTGCCATACCTATAATAAGCAAGCCTCAAACTCCAGAACATTGTTCTACAGATGCTGCTACTTTAAGTCTTACAAGATTCAATTGAAGCTAATAACCGCCACAATAAATATAAAGATGTGAGGGCTAAAGGGAAAAGATTGACGTTTTGTGGCATACCAATCCTGTGTATGTAGGCTGACGCTGAATCTGGAAAATCATAGTTGATCACACAGTTGATGCCTTTGAAATCCATACCCCGGGCAATGACATCAGTAGCAATCAAAACCCAAGTTTTTCCAGCTCTGAAATCATCAACAGCATTCTCTCGCTGTATTTCAATTGGAACAAGAGACGAGTGAGAGGAAAATTATGAATTTTTATTACAAAGAACTTAGTAGATGTAAGGGATAATTGCAAAAAAGTACCCCGAGGTATTCACTTCTAGCAACTTGTAACCTTTATCTTAGATAATTGCAAGGAAGTGCCCTGAAGTTCTCTTTTTGTTGCACTTCATATAAATTTGTTTCAAAATGACAATTTTACGCTTCAAAAGTTAAGTTTAAATGGTTATAAATAAAAACAAAAAATCCAAATTTTCATCTCTTAAATTTCTCGCTCTTTGTAAAGTATGAAGATGAAGAAAATTAAGAGAATTTTTTTTTTACTTGTTATTTTCAAATTTAAACTTTAAGGGTGAAATCATCATTTTGATACAAATTGCACCGAAAATAAAAGTTTAGGGTACTTTTTGCCATTATCAAAGAAGAGGGCTACAAGTTGCAGAAACTGAATACCTCAAGGTACCTTTTTTGTAATTATCACTAGATGTAACTCAAGGGAAACAAAACTATAAAATAAATAAACAGAATCTATAGAGTCATAGTGTAAGCAAATCATATTCTCTATGTAAACCTTTTTAGGAGTTTTCGATATCCAAACAAAGTGTCTCCCTCACGAGTCATAAGTCAGGTTCACAACAAATTTAAGTGCTTATTTATGACTTTGAACAAAGCATCATTATATCTTAATAAAAGGTTACATATCATATAAAAGAATATCATGGATATTAAACCAATCCAAGTATGATTACCTGCTCTTGGGACAAGTCAGAGTGGATGACATCAACTCTGATGTTATCAAATGCCAGCTCACCATGAAGTTCCTTTGCTCTTTCTTTGCTTTGGACAAAGATAAGTACCGGTGGATTCAAACTCTATTGACAAATATAAGATACCACAAAACAAGCAATAGGTCAAGAGAACGAAAACATTCAAGATGAAGTACAGTAAAATGATAGCTTGATAGAATTATGTCAATAAGAACATAGACTGCATAATGTCCCTATCAATAAATCTAGCAACACTCACACTCTACTTTTGTTCATGTGATGCACTTATAATCATTAAAAAGTTCAAGAGATAATTACAAGAACTTGCAGTGAACTATGCGTGTTTTTTGCAAATACTATCAGTGAACTATTCTTTTTTTATTTGCAAATGACATCCCCAACTATTTTCCATCTGCAAATCCACTATCAGGGTTTTTTTTTTCGAAAAGTCGAAAGTAACCATGCAAAAAGTGTATACATAAGGGTTCCAAATTGTAAAACATGTATACATGAGGGTTACAAATTGCAAAACATGTATGATGTTAAGGGAGAAAGTGTCATTTCCAAAAAAATGAAGTCACATGACTGATTTCCGTTACAGATAACGGATTTGCAGATATGTGAGGGTTACAAATTGCAAGACAAGTATAATGTAAAGGGTAAAACTGTCATTTCTAGAAATGACGTCACATTAACTCTGGAACATATTCCAAGTACATTTTACAGATATAGGAACAGTGATGTAAACAAAAAAATATCCATGACAATATATTATGCACGTACCTCTGCAAAACTTTGGCGCAGTGCAAGAAGCTTTCCTTCTTCGCTTCCAGCAAAAACCAGTTTTTGTTTAATTGTTTCAGAAGCGGTATTTCTGATCAGAGTTGACAGAAGAGTTGTCAACCGGGATGTTTACAAAATAATTTTTCAATAAAGTCAAGTGGGTGTGATTCTTACTTCCTGCCTATAATTATTCGGACGGCATCATGCATCATTGTGCGTGCAAGCTCTTCAACGTAGTCGGGTAAAGTTGCACTAAACAATGCGCGTATTATTTGAGGATTTGAGCATGCCTTGACCACCGAATCAATCTGCTTCACCAAACCAAGCTCAAAAAGTTTATCAGCTTCATCCAATACTAGATACTCAACCCTGCACATACAAGTTATGGTTTAGGTTCCAATGCAAAATCAATATATAATTACACATGAGCCATTTCTTTTAACAAAAACAAGATGGTCTTAATAATCATGATTCACGAGGTAGAGTGATTTAATAACTCACTGAATTGTATGAATATTACATTTGAATATTTTTAAGGGATAGTTGCAAAAACTTGCGGTAAACTATGTGCGTTTTGTAACTATCGGAGAACTATTTTTTTTTTTTGCAAAAAATATCCCCTTTTTTTTTGCAAAAAGTCAAAAATAACCATGCAAGTGTATACATTAGGGTTCCAAATTGCAAAACATGTATACATGAGGGTCACAAATTGCAAAACACGTATAATGTAAAGGCAAAACTGTCATTTCCAAAAAAATAGCTGGGGATGTTTTTTGCGAAAGAAAAATAGTTCACTGATAGTATTTGCAAAACGCGCATAATTCCTCGCAAGTTTTTGCAATCATCTCTAAACTTAATCATTTACCTTGCCATGATCAACATGACCCATAATAGTGAGAAC
Source organism: Erodium moschatum (assembly GCA_036897745.1). Taxonomy (NCBI): domain Eukaryota; kingdom Viridiplantae; phylum Streptophyta; class Magnoliopsida; order Geraniales; family Geraniaceae; genus Erodium; species Erodium moschatum. The sequence goes on along the minus strand of JAYMSV010001582.1, from coordinate 2,673 downwards.
AGGAGGCCTGTCTTCTAGGTTGTCCAAGTCCTCTTCATCCAAAATCTCCTTCTTCTTCGCCATTTCCTCCACTCTGAAAGGATCGGCATCTATAACTTCCACCTCGTACTCTTCACATATCATCTTCACAATGTCCCTGTCCAGTGTCTGGACCCCCTCAGGCCTGATACCCTTTGCCAACAGTGTCCCATAAAGCTCGCCTACATTGACGGCCAAGTTGATGGCCAAGTCTTCCATCAACATACCCTTTTCCCCTACCTCTAGAATCTCTACTTTCACAGGCGCCGCATCCCTAGCAGCCTGAAGCCTCGCTGCCCTCCGACTCGCTTTACTCCATTTTCTCCCTTTCCTTGAACTACTCCCCTCAGAACTCTCGTCATTGAACATCCGTCTCCTTAAACTTTTACCCCTAACGTTTCTCTTGTTGGGTGCGTCTTTGAACTTCCCAGAGGCCATGGCAATGCCCTTTCCTGTTCTTCGTGAGACCTCAACAGCCTGAGCAACCGAAGGATCAACCGGTGCCTTCTTCGTTGCAAACTTGTCCACCAAAATTGGCTTCCGGTCAGTTTCCCCAGTACCCTTTGGACTCGCGCCCACATCCTTCAAAATCGGTTTCCTTTCTTTGATGTTTGCAGCAGGGTCAGTATCCTCAGCAACCAAAGACCTTGGACCCGCGCCCACATCTTTCAAGATTGTCTTCCGTACTCTAGCTCCTCCATTGGAGTCAGACTCAGCAGCCGGAGGTTTTGCTATTGCACCCACATCCTTCAAGATAACCGGTTTCTTCAATGGAGGGAGAGGAGGAGGAGCTACAGCAGGCCTTGCTTGCAACCTTGGAGCCGGCCTCAAGGGCGGTGCAGCAGGTTTTAGAGCAGCAACAGGCTGAGGTAAAGGTGCGGGTTCCTCCACCTTTACCTCTTCCTCTACCTTGGACTCCTCCTCCTCCTCGACCTTTACCTCAGCCACTACCTTGGCCTCCTCCTTCTCGATTGCAGTCTCAACTTTAGGAGAAAGATCAACAACCTTCTTCACACTAGAAACCGAGTCCCCTTTACGCCACACATTCTTCGAAGGCTGAACTCTATTCCTCCCTGTTTGTGGCCTCAAATTACCACGTGGATTCGATTGTCCTGGCTTGTATACCGATCTACTTGGCCCATTCGTATTCGAAGGTACAGACTTATCTACAGACACATTCGTAGTTGAAGTTTCCAATTTCTCGGCCTTCTCCAAAACCTCCCCAAGCGATTCAATCACACTATTCCTACCCTCTAAACTATCACCACCACTAGCCCCACCTCCGCCCCAAGCTGTGGAGCTTGGCGTGGGGGGCCTCAACACCGGCTTAGGAGCAGCCTTGAGCACAACCTTTTCAGCGTCATCACTACCGTTTCTACTTCCTTTGTTAGTAATAGTATCCGTATCAAGTGACACTACATTGCCTTGCTCCGCGAAGAGATTCGTTGTGGTGAAGGAGCATCTACAAAACGACACTCGATGCCACCTCTTCCGAGCATCACTGTGATTGCTTCTGGTGATTGAAACCCTCCTCACTAGAGAAATATTCCCCTCAAACAAAAGGGTATTGCCAGCACCACTCCCCAAGCTCCCAAGTGAAGCCAGAGAAGCCATGGATATATGAACACCTCAACAAAACCAGATATATACCAACAAGAACAATGAAGATTCACCTTCAACTCAATAACCCAGTAATTGTATTGCCCATTAATTGCCTACCCACTTCAGAGTTCCACTTACCCAATTCAAAACCACTACAGAATTGCTCAGAACTGGAAGCAAACAAAGAAAAAATCGAAGTTTGAAACAAACCCAACTCTCTAATCAATCGTTAGCTGCTGAAATTGGAAGCAAAAGACAGAGAGAGTCGAGAAATTCTTACCTTTTCTGAGAAATTTCTGTGGTGGATGGTAGGATAATGTTGCTGGGCAAGGAGTGTGGAAGGAAAAAACCTGTGGTTGGAGAAGATGAAGATATATAGGATAGAGAGAGAGAGAGAGAGAGAGAGAGAGAGAGAGAGATTGATTTTGGGTTGGGTTTTGTGGATTTTTGAGGACACGAATTTGTGTGGCCGCTTCTCTGCCTGTCAAATTTCCATTTGTGATAAGGCTTTGTGATGGGTCTGTTTGATCTCTCTCTTCTTCTTCTTCTTTCTCGGAAAATAAAAATTGAAAATTTGTAAGGTTTTGTTTTGGCCAAATGGGCTGTTTTCGAATGCTAATTCGTCTCAACGTGTTTGGGTATGTGTGGCTCCTGGTTTTCTATGTTTTTTTGGTTTGATTAAATAAAAATAATAGTTATATAGGTTTAAACAAAATGTTTATAATAATTCACTTCAAAAAAAATCTCTTTGCACACAAAAATGTTTAGGATTTCATTTAGTTAGATGCAAAATTATTTACTTATAAAACATGAATTAAGCCGAAGGATCTTTTAGCTTGTTATCGTTATCAATGTCTCATAATTTGGAAAAACGGAAAAAATATATTTGTTTATTTGGTTTTTATTGGAGAAATAAACAAAAGTCGATCGACTGAAGCCATTTATCTCTGACTCATAGTTTTTTTTTTGATTAATTGCAAACTTTCATTACTGCAAATCGCTGTTCAGAACAGCTAATAATACATCAGGAATAGGCATCCTTTGCCACTCAAA
>JAYMSV010001581.1:0-12526 GCA_036897745.1 Erodium moschatum | reverse complement strand
AAGAAGGTCTCTACTGTGAGATCAGCGGGTTTCAGTAGACACCGCATACATCTTCAGGTCGAGTCAAGAAATGAAAGACACACATTGCGGCAACTACCTACAGTCAGGAGGGTCTACCTTACCTCACCAAGGGTCACATGAATTAGCCGGATATATAGTAACAGAGTTCGCGTTTAGAACGTATTATTTAAGATCATGCCTCACCTTTTTCTTTTTTTCAAATCATATCCACCATATGTTATCTTTCGGAGTTTTTTTCTATTAATAAACTCCTACTCATGCCAAAAAACAAGCTGGTATGACTTGACCAATTTTTTTCAATACAAATGATTTAAGTCATGTGGTTTCTAGAATTATAGTTTAACTAATCAAACAAACTCACAAATTTTATTATACTTTAACATTTTAATTTGGTTATCAATTTAAATTTTAATAGCATTAACAAACCTTTTTCTTTCTCTTTTTCAATAACAGACATCAATAGTCATTCTCCATGCTCTAATAATTAATTTATAAATGAAATGAATTGATTTGAAGATGATTGTTATGACATGTGATGGGATATGGGTTGTTTTTAGAATTTAGTGGAGTTGTTTATATTTTCTGGTTGGTTAAGATAATGTAGAAATTCCCCAAATTGGGCCCTCTCAAACTCAGCCTTCACCCTCTTCTGTTGCAAATCTACCCTTGAGTTGAGTCACAAAGAAAGAGTGGTATATATTTTCTGTTATGTTATTACTCTACTTTCTCTTCCTTGTATATATATATATATATCACCCATTTCATTTCATTTCATTAGAGTATTGGAAGTGATATGGTAGAGATGAGAGTAAATAAGAGTGGTCCTGTCTCTTTCTAAGCTTTCCCAATTCATTGGAAGGCTCTGGTTCTGTGGGATTGGTGAAGAAGCAATGGCTTTGAGTCCTGCCATGCTTTTCCACATCTTTCTTGAACTGCCTTTGTTCCTTGCAACTCAAGGCCTTGGAAGTTCAAGGAACCTGTGGGACAACATGCCAATTCTGGACTCTCTTATCTCTTTTGAATTCAATTCAATTCAACTTCTTCTTCTTCTTCTTCTTCTTCTTCTTTCAGTTCATGACTTCATTAATTGCTACTCTATTGCTAGTTTCATGCATTCACACACTCTTCTCCTTCACAATGTTATATATGAATGTCTTGTAATTGGCTCTTTGAATTCTGATGCTACACTTGTAATGCTTTTATTCTTGAATTCCTTGTTATTCTCTTATGTAATGTAAATCGTATACTGATGTCGTGATTTGAAATCGTTTTTGTCGAATCAAATAACAAATCAAGTCCAGTTTTAAACCTAATGTGAAAGTATCATGAAATTGTATGTATCCATTTTCAGAGGGCATATTTTTATTTTTTTAGATTTGAAAATGAAATGATATGGGATTGATGATGGAAAAGATATTTTGTTTATGTATATATTTGGAAGGGGGAAAGACAATCATAACAGATTGTAAACACAATGTGTTAGTTGTGATGTACAGTTTGAGTGTCAGGAAACAAATATGAACTGTTTGTTCTGAAGATTCCTCTCTCTCCTGCTTTTTATGTAATATAATTTAAAAGTCACCAATACTTTGTTTGGTTGCCCAGAAACAAAAAGAAAATGTCCTATCTCTTGTCTTAACGGTCTCGCTGTAAAGAGTACCACTCATGTGCTTCAACTGATCTCTCCAAGCTCTTTTTTTTTAATTTTTTTTTTTATCTTGTGGAGTCTCTTTTGAGACTTGGATGAGGAAACAGAAATGAACAATATGCAATTATGTACATTTCTTTTTAATCCTAATCTCTAGGGCTGCTCACTAACGGGTTAACCGGCATCAACGTGGAATTTCGCTACCAAACCGGAACTTTTGGTTCGCCATAAAAATTCCGTCAGTGTCGGGGGTTCCAAAGTTTTCGGTTGTTCACTGGTTATTTACCGATCAATTTTCGATTACCCGATACTACCGACAATAACAAGTTTGAAATGAAGAAATATGGGGTGAGGGGTAGGGGTGTTAAAAAAATATGTAATACTTGACTCGCCGTTATTCCATCAAACCTAATATCCAATCAACATCCATTTGTATAAACCGGGTGAATTGCAGATTGGATTACTATGAATCCGTCTCATCGTGGGCAGATTCCAAGAACGAGATGCGCGGATTATTGATCCACCCGCTTCTCCTAATAAGTCCTCATATTTTGAATCATGGTCTAACTCAAATCAACAAGTCCAACTCATGAACTTTACACAACAAACCTGCTACGAGCTTTAATCTCACAACCTCATCCTCTCTCTCTCTCTCTCTCTCTTATGTGTTATTTCCGGGACATTCTCCACAACCATAACCCTTTTCTCGACTTCTTTATCCTTATACTGTTGTAACTGTACATGAAACATGAGGATCGAGCCCAATCCACCTCGAAATCGGTGTGGATTAAATCCACCAAATATTATTACTATTTCATGGGCGGCTCGTGGATATGAGAAGTATCAATCTGCATCCGTGCGGACAAGTAAAAATCTATCCTCATGGGCTGGTCACTCGCCCATAAACTCCGTGCGGACAAGATGAGGGATGTGCTTAATGCCGCTCCTAATCTTCCTAATCCTCATAAAGGTAAAAAAAAATCGGAAATGAATGATAAGATCCATTCCCAAGATAATCTGTATGAAGAAAGAAGAGGAGACGACGGAGTTGAGAACAAAGAACGAAAAATCCTAAACATAAAAGAAAGTTAAGAGAGAGAGAGACTGACGAACGAAACACGTGGAACTGAAAATGTCATTTTCAAATTGGGGTTCAACTAAGTTTGACGACTTCTAAACCGTTGATGAGAGATGATCAACGGATGAAAACAACTACGAATATGCATTCTTCATCTCCACTACATAATTAACGGAATACGAAGACACACTCCCAAATTGATATTTATCAGATATTTCTTTCTAGAGTCGACACCGATAACCCTAGAAATTGATACCACCAATATCTATAACAACTTATTCTTCAATCAGAACGTATAAAAATCTTAAATTGCTCTCCATATTTTGTTTCGTTAATCAAACTTACCCAAAATTGAAGAAGAGAAAAAAGAAAACTGAGGAGGATCCAACGGTTTGAGATTGAATCAAAGATGCGTGGGTCAAAACTCGTACGGGAAATCTAACGGTCCACAAAAGAAGTCGAGATTTGAATAACTCAGATCCCGTACGATAACGAGCCCTTCCTATTTCGGCTCATAGCCTCTCCGTATAAAACAAAGGGGCCTAAATTTCGTAGCCCTAAGTCCATTAGGGTTTATCTCACGAAGCTCAGAGCTTTTTCGACCCCGAAGCTCCAAAGCCCATTAACTTCGTCTCCTACCTCCAAAATTCAAACTTCTGTTGCTTCACGAATAAGAAATTTTCTTCATCCCACAAAATTAATACAAATCCCAGATTTTATTTATTTATTTGTTGTTGTTTAATCTCGGTCCCGTACAGTTTCTCGATCGCATTCACCTCCCTCTGCCGATCCACGACTCATGGTAAGCATCGTTCTCTACTCGTATCTCCATCTCGCTTTCTACCTGTAAATCTTCAATTTGTTCTGTATATCGCATTTCCTTTAATTTTAGGTAAAATTTGTGAATTGCTGGTTGTTTTGACCTGGGTTCGTTCAATGGCCTGTTAATTTGCATTTCCTTTGTTTATTGCCGAGGGAAATGTGAATGTGTGTGTTTTGAATTTGTGACCCCTAATTTGTGGGTTTTGAATTTGGTGAATGGTGCTTATATCTATGTGTATGCACAATTTACAACTGTTATGGAGTGTGTTGTATAAGGGTGAGTACTTGGGTTATAGAATTCATAGCATAAGGCACACATGACATTTAGTTGACCTGGACTCTACCCTTTTCGGGTCCAAGTCTATAAATTGATGGTATTTTTTTTTTGTAGTTCATACTTCATGGGCATGTCATTGTGTTTTGCTGAATGAGTGGCCAATTAGGTAGTTTATTTTCTGATGTTTTAGAGTATGGGCTAGTAGTATGATATTGATGGTCAATGCCATATACTTGGGTTCCTGGCTTGAAAAGGGTTACGCGGAGTTCCTTCAATAGGCTTCTTGTTCATGGACGAGTTGTGTGTTTTACTATTATCATTGTTATGATTTAAATCATCTGTGACTAGGTGCAGGCGTGTAGCTATGGTAATTTGTAAAAATTTTAAAAAAAAGTTTTCTTTCAGGAAGAATAGAATGGAACAAAAAATCTGATATTTGCCATAAAAAATAAACTTTCATACTCCCTCCCTTAAGCAACTAGCAAGGAAAACCCGTTTTGTTCGGGCTTAAAAGTATTTTCTATCTCTGCTGAGCCTTACTTCATTTCTGCCTGTATGTTCTAAGTAGGTGCTGTTCTGCTTAAAAAATGTGTAAGGCCTTTACCATTCTGAAGATGTAATCAATTGGTCCTTCGAAAAAAATTATGCTTTACTTTTACAGCTTATCTGTTCAATTACTGAATGTTCTAAGCAACTTTTTTTGTCACCAATAACCCTCCCTTGTCAACTATCACTGAACGAATCATGTTGTGGGTCTAAGATATCTGTTCAATTACTGAATGTGTTAGCATTTCGGTTATGAGTTTATCTCGTTTCAGGTTTTGTTATCCAGGACATCATTTGGCCATCGAAACTTTGTGTGGTTGTTTTATATTGAAAGCAATAAAGTACCAGTTTTCTTTATAGTCTTGTTATTCAGTATCAGACACTTTGCTTAAGTTCTTCTCATCCCTTGAATGCATACATTGCCATTATATTGCAGGAGCAGCAGGACTACAAACCTTCTATGGAGATGGTTCCAACATCTATGGAGATGGTTCCAACATCTATGGAGATGGTTTCGACTTCTATGGAGATGGTTTCAACTTCTATGGATATGATTGACCCTCCTATGGAAATGATCGATCCTACCATGGGAATGGGTAGCCCTGCTATGGATATGGGTACCCCTGTTACCCCAATGACCCCTATTGATAACCACGAGCTGCCTGATGCAGAAACACTGCCTAACAAGCGTAGGAGAAAGAAATCTATTGTCTGGGAACATTTCACCGTGGAAACTGTTGGGCCTGGACATACCCGAGCCTGCTGTAACCAATGCAAAAAATCTTTTGCTTATATCACTGGTTCAAAGCTTGCAGGCACCAGCCACCTTAAAAGACACATAGCCTTGGGTATTTGCCCAGTGAGCCGCCAGAGAAATCAACCTAATCCATATACATCATCAGGTCTTGGTCCTGGAAATGCAACTGTTCCACCTAAAAGACGCTACCGGTCAACTCCTGCATTTCCCAGAACCCCTTTCGATCAAGACTGTTGCAACCTTGAAATTGCCAAGATGATCATTCAACATGATTATCCTCTTAGCATTGTTGAACACCAGGGCTTCATTGAATTTGTCCACACACTTCAACCCCAGTTTAATATGGTAAGCTTCAATACTGTTCAAGGGGATTGTGTTGCTATTTACCTTAGAGAGAAGCAGAGCCTTTTGAACTTTATTAGTGGAATTCCTGGAAAAGTCAACCTTACATTGGACATGTGCACGTCAAGTCAAAACCTAGGCTATGTTTTCTTAACAGGACACTTTATGGATGGAAACTGGAATCTACACCATAGGATTCTCAATGTTGTTATGGTTCCCTCTCCAGATTCTGATGATGCTTTAAAACAGGCAATTGTTAATAGCTTGTCTGATTGGCATTTGGAGAACAGGATTTTTACCCTCACTCTTGATCAATCCTTCTCAAATCAGACTATACTCGAACATCTCAGAAGCTTCCTTTCAGTGAAGAACACACACATGCTCAGTGGTCAGTTGGTAATAGGGAATTGTTATGCCCGTACTCTTAGTCAGCTTGCACAATGTGCACTTGGCTCAATGAGTGAAACTGTCAAGAAAATCCGTGAAAGTGTAAAGTATGTGAAAACTTCAGAAACTCATGAAGAGAAGTTTCTTGAGCTGAAGGAACAACTTCAATCCCCAAGCAGTATGGAGTTGTCCATGGATGATCTAACAAAATGGAACACTACTTACCATATGCTGTTGACCGCCTGGGAATTAAAGGAAGTATTTTCTTGCTTGGATGAGTGTGATGCTGATTACAAGATGGCTCCTTCAGCTGATGATTGGAATCAGGTAGGGATCTTGTGTACATATCTGAAGCAATTCTTTGATGCAGCTAACATCTTAACTGACCCTTTGTACTACCCACCCGCCAGTACATTCTTCCATGAAGTCTGGAAAATTCAATTAGAACTCACACTTGCTGCAATGAGCGAGAACCCCTTCACCAGTTCCATGGCCAAGCCTTTGCTAGATAAGTTTGATAAATATTGGAAGGAGTGTTGTCTGGTCTTATCAGCTGGTGTGGTTATGGATCCTAGATTCAAAATGAAGCTTGTTATATTCAGCTTCTCAAAGAAATACGGGGAGGAAGAAGCTGAGAAATGGACCAAAGTTGTTGAGGAGAGTATTCATGAGCTGTTTCATGAATATGTGGCACATTCACTTACTCTTCCAGGCCCTTTCGTGGAAGAAGGGGATGAAAGTACCCACAAAGATGACAATAATCCTGAAGAAGACGGTCATTTTCTTACTACTGCGGCTGAGGGGCTTCAAGATTTTGAAGTGTATATATCAGAGCTCTCGAGTGGCCAGCAAATGAAGTCAGAGCTAGAGCAGTACTTGGAAGAACCGCTTCTGCCTAGGATGCATGAGTTTGATGTCTTAGGTTGGTGGAGGGAAAACAAAAGCAGGTACCCAACACTTTCAAGGATGGCCTCCGATATCTTGTCTGTACCATTCTCTACCGTTGATCCTGATTCCGTGTTTGACACCAAAAGCAAAAAGGTAGATGGTTACCAGAATTCATTGAGGCCCGTGACACTAGAGGCCCTGGTTTGTGCCAAGGATTGGCTTCGAAATGGGATGTTACCAGAGATGCCGCCATCAAATATGCCTACTCCAATTGTGAAATCAGAATTTTAGATCAAGGTTTCATGCCCTCATCTCTGTAGGATAGTTTCGGGTTTGGTGAGTTTTAGTCGATAGTGTTAAAACAGCACCTAAATATTATTTTTTCAGCAAGGTTCTTTCATTGTTTTGGTTAGATGAGCCTATTTGGGAATTCAGTATGATAGTGTAGGAATTGGTTGTGCTGGATCACTGGTATTTATAACTGTACTGGCCAGCTCAGTTTGTACTTAAGCAGAGTATAGCCTCTGCTTGGCATTTTAGAATCAGAGTGGAATAAATACTTGTTCTGTGAATTCTTAAGAGGCCACATCCCTTATTCAATATATTGTGTCACTGTAGCATAAGTTCATGCCCTTGCCTTGTAGAATAACTGCAAAAAAGTGTATTTACTTTTTGCTTTTTCTTTGATAATCATAAAAAAAATGTATTTAAATTTTTGTTGTACTTCCTAATTTTGTTTCAAAATGATGATTTTACTCTAAAAATAAAAGAATCCAAAATTTTGATCTCCTTTCATTCTTTTCCCTTTTTAGTACGTACAAAGAGGAAGAAAATCAAGGGAAATTTGGATTTATCTTACTGTTTACGTAATAATTTTTACTGACGTGACAAAACAAATTTACACAAAATAAAACCACAAGACAAGTCCAAATCATTTTTTTCACAATTATTTAAGAAGATTACAACTTGAACAGTGAAGTGTTTTTGTTTGTAAGTATCTCTTATTTTTTATCAATCTAAAACATTACAAGTTTACAACTTACAATAGTGAGAGATCCCGAAAAGGAAATAACAAATTCTAAACCATGGATTTGAGGAGTTAGGGAAAGAAAAAAAATGAGCGAGAGAGAATCGGCTCAGAGACCTGAGAATCTCTGTCACGTTCCAGTTTGAGAGACAAGAAAACCCATAATATCCAGTAGAATGGATGTAAAAACGTAAGGAACATTAAATTCTCTGATATGCATATGAATATGAATATTAGAAGTTGAGAGCATTAATCAGGAAGAGATAGATATTAAAGCAACTGTTGATTTCAAGTGTGTAGAACATGCATTATACATCTGTACTAAACTTTCTCAAACAAGCTACTTGTTCCTGTAAATCAAAACAAAACAGACTGACCTCACCATTATGTTTCCAAGTCCAAGCTAGGAAGAGTCAGGAACAGGTTTGGTTTTCAATTTGACCCTGGATCAAGTACCGGGAGCCTGCAATGGAGACTAATTGCTTTATCAATCTGATGCGAACCAGGGATGAAGAACTGAAATATCACAGTCAAGCATGCACCATGAGCGGCAATGCCATAGAAAGCACAGTCGGGCTTGGCTAAGTGACACTGAAGGCTTTTGGAGAAATGCTTCACGCTCACTTGCACAGATTGAGCATCTCCTCTTAAAACAGCCCTCTCTGACCGGATCTGTGCACTCAGATTACGATCCTCAACCGGAGCAGCTACTTGCTCTCCTATGACCAGCAACTTCCTATACTCTGCCCCAAGTTTTACAGAAGTAGTTGAGATCTGTAGATGAAGATCACCGTACTTGCTTATAGAGACATTCAACAGATCACCCACGTGCCTCATCCGCTCCATGAAGCTCTGCAACTGATTTAAATCTGGAACCTGCACCAGAGTCTGAGGAAGATCTTGAGCCATATCAAGAGCAGCTCGAAGTTCAAGAACTTGATCCCTAGATAAAGGCTTTGAGATGGGTACATCCTGAATGACTGATGACTTATAGCCCTTTGTCTCAAAGGTAAGGAAAGGCATTTGCTGAGTACAATTTGCAGGCAGCTTCTTCACCAGCTTAATCTGCAGGCGGTTTATAGCAAGTCCACCGCCACCAAGTTCATTACAAATGCTCACACTGCTACGAACAGCACGTTGAAGGAGGGAAATGTCTACAGCAAAGGCAATGGAGTCTTCGTTCTGGCTGGCGATGCGGTAGTCATCAAAGAGGGCTTCTTTTCGAAACTGAGCGATAGATTGAACGCCATCACCATTTAGAAGATTGTGGAGGAAGAACGCGTGTTCTTTGGTGAGGTACAGGTGGCATATCTTCCCCATCCTGTCTAGAGCTGGTAAGAACCTTTTCTCTAAGAGATTCACTCCATTCTCAGTAAGAAATGCCCTAAACTTCATTTATATAGCTATGCTTGTGTTCTTCCTGGGAAATGTGATCAGATTCTCTGCCTCAACACAGATATATCATCAGATGAGTCTCTACAATGTGAATATGAAGATTTTAAATACAGCCTTGCGTAAATTGCTCATAGGATGCTCATATTAGGAAGAAACAATTAAATAAACACTGTAATGTGACTAATGTCAAAACCACGACATAAGGAGCTTCAAAAATTGCGGAACTAAGAAAAAACATGTAGCACACTAGTGTTCCTTTTTATCAATAAACTTGAAAAAACATCAAACGTTAAAAGCACATTGCAAGATGAACCTATAACCAAACCCTAACTTTTGTATCAATAGTGCATCTCTATGAATCATTCAGCAAAAATGGAAAAACATAAACTGCAATTTTGCTTAGCCCACTGGTTCCTAGGGTCTTCCTCCAGTTCTCCATTTCCAAAAGCTTAGTGGATTGCGTTTTCAGTTTTTTCTTTGTTTACTCAGCAGTGTAAAGGGTGCATTCACTCAGTTCAATTTTTCCTACCAGAAGGAATGATTACCATCCCCAAATCATCAAAAAAACGGAAGCTAAAAGGTATATGTAAATTGCTAGAAAGTTTCTCCAGAAACCATACTCAATTTTCTCGCGAACCAAACAGAATTTACCCTATTTACTACATCTATCCATGGATTACGTCCAACGAGAGAAAAGTAAAGTAAAAGCACAGGCTAAGCTCATCAGAAGATTCAAGACAAAGAACACAGAACCTCCATCTTTCACCCATGAGATTCTCTTATTTTCGTACGCTTTCTCGGGAACCAAACAGAGTCTATACAAGTAGGAATCGAGCTCATCTGAAGATTCAGGACAAAGAGCGCAGTACCTCCACCTTTCAATTCTCTTATTTTCTCGGGAACCAAACAGAGTCGAATTTAGAACTCACCTGAGTGAAGATTCCAAACGCGCCAATTCCGTTGAATGCTCAGTGCGAAAATGGAAAATCGGAAGTGATTTTCGTAGGGAATATATTTATAGGCAATCGAGACGAGGAGTCGTTTTACCTTACAAAACCACCAATTTGGATCCATCAGATACGACCGGCCGTTTTGTCTTTTAGAGCATCCATGCTAGCATTATCAATTTTATGTTTTTTTTTTTGTAAAAAGAGGAACACGTGGTATTACTTGAAATGTCTCATAATACAATACAGTGCTTCCGGTATGCGTGTATCAGACCACGTTAGAACAGGCATAGAACGAGCTTTTCTAACAAGTCAAAGGACAGTCATGTTCACAGTTCTAGAAATAAACTCGAGTTTAACATTCTCGAGAGATATAATAAAAGATCTACAGAATGTGGCCTACTGTAGAGAAAAGTGGGGTGACCCCATTAAATAGCCTTACCACATATCTGGCATCGCTCTGCACAGTAATACGCGGTCGCCTTGTCTCCTTTACCCAACGCAAGGCCTGATATATAGCCAGGGCCGGCCCTGAGAATTTGGAGCCCCAAGCGACTCACTTTTTTGAGTCATTTAATCTCGATTTGGGCCTTTTTTGAGCCTCATAATCTCGATTTGGGCTTTTTTTTAATTACAAAAGTTACAATTTTTTTTTTTTTTTTCTTGAGCCCCAAGCCATGACATGGGTTGTTTGGCCTCAGGGCCGGCTCTGTATATAGCCATAGCTTCGGCCATTTCTGGCCCCGAAGTGCTCTTCCACACCCCATTCTTCCCTTCCACAATAGTCGCCCTACCGTCCCTGAATATGAAGCCCCATCCCAATTGAGCAGTATCGGTAAAGAGCGCCCCGTCCACATTCATTGAGTGATTGGGTTTAGTGGAGAGAAAATGTAATTGGTAATTTACGTTTTATTATGTAATCGAGTGAGTGATGAAGTCAATATAAGATTAATTGTATGTATTCTTTTATTGTCTATCGGATAATACTCTTCTTTAAGTTGATGGAGCCGGAAAGGATAATAGTGCTTATGTAATCCGACCAGCAAATGTGAATTATAGTGAGGTATGATTGGGACAATTGTGTGGCTGGGAACTTGAAATTTGGGTTGCTTATTGTTCAATCCATGGGTGTCTCGGATACTTTCCAAGACTATCTTCTTGGGTGAGAGGAAACTCATTCAGAACGAGTGGTTGGTTGAACTCATCCTCGTTGCTCAATCTTTTCGGTTGGAGAAGGATTTGAGAGTGAGAAATGTGGATTTGAGAGAAAAAGTTGGAGATGAATGACGAAATAATGAGATGTGTGGTACGTATGATTTTATCGAAATCTAGTGTTATCTATTTAAAAGTTTTTAATCTAATTTTTGGCAAAACTAGCGGTCAAGATTTCAAAAACTATAACCATTGGCAGAAGAGCAACGTCAGACGTAGAGGGCCTGGAACGAGCATCTGAATTCAGGGGATGTGATCGGACCAGAGGTAAGCGTCTATGACGCTTGTCTTAGATATCGGAGGCAAGCGGCTAACAATGGATAAGAGGATGAGGAAAACTCGAAGATTGTCGCTGATATACAAATAAAAGGTCGGTGTCTAACGTTAGAATGTACATACTTTTTTTGTTAAAATACTGCACATACTTTAAGTGAGTTAAACACTCCTTTTAGATCTCCGATCAAAAGAGACCCCCACAAAAATCAGAGGATTGTTACCATTTGGTGTAAGGTTTTGACATAACAATGAGTCATGTTTCATTCTAAATTTAATAAAACAAAATATTAAGGTCTATTTTTTAAATTAAATTTACTAGTCGAGTCCAATCTTAATCTTCATTTATTATTTTCCATAAAAGCTATTTTTAATTAAAACAAATACAATTTGTCCTGATTGTTGAATATACTAACAACTTTATTAATCTTTATTTAGCTTTGAGAAAGCATTAGTTAATGTAAAAAAAACATACAAGTTTATGAGAGATTTCCGGGTGATCAATGAATGGGAGATTGATCAAACAGGGATCTAAACCAAATAAAATAAATGTGGATATTTATATATATATACACAACTATCTTTGTTTGAGAATTGACAAACAATATATTAACTTTATCATGATAATGCTCAAATCAAAATAGTTTGAGAAAATAAGTTGTCAAAATAGAAAAGAATTACAACATTCATTTTGAGTAACAGTTGTGCCTATTTAGAAATTCTCTTGGATGAATCTGTTTTATTAGTTACAATTCTCGAATACTATTATTATAAAAAATGCAATTTTTTTTAAACGGTAACGAGATCAAGATGTAATAATGCAAGTAGGGGTTACAAAAGGACCGAGGTCCTAGGCTTCAGAATATAGTCCGGGTCCCCCTTAGGGTACCCGGCGCTCGTGGACCC
>JAYMSV010001580.1:0-12530 GCA_036897745.1 Erodium moschatum | reverse complement strand
GGGAAACAAAAATGAACTTTTGGGGGGAAGGAAAGGTTGGAAAGAGAAACCCTGGAGGTTCCGAAACTTAATTGTAATTTTGCTATTTACCATCAAATAGAATAAACCAAATTTTTTTAATTAAATGAGAAATATTAAAGATAAATATAATTTATATCTAAAAAAGATAAATAAATATAATTAAATGAAAAATATGTTAAGTCTCGTCGAGCTAATCTATTTTATAAAATACAAACTGTAGTAGTAATTAAGGAACGGCCCACTATCCTCAAAAAAAAAGAAAAAGGAACGGCTCACTTGATGCCGTCCAATCCAATGGCTTTCTTCACATGTTCGCTCTCCATCATAGCCGTCAGTTACCATCCAACAAAGCTCACCTGAGTCAACAACAGTCAACGAACATACATACCTTCTCTCCCGCAAACCGATACGCAGAATCCGAAACCCGATTCGCGCACAAAGTTTCCGGTTCGATTTCTCGGTTTCGGACACTTTCAATAACTGTTCGCGTCTTCACTTTACTCTCGCTTTCGTGAAGCAAGCACACAATCGGCCATGGCAGAGAACGGGACCTTCCAGGCTCAGCGATCGGATAATCCGAGGACACCTCAGGACGATGAAGACGGCGACGAAGAGGAGGAGGACCAGGGCTCCGGCGAGTTGCGCAGACTCTCCGAGCCGCAGCTCGGGAGCGAGTTGGGGAGCTGTGGAGCTGCGCTGAGGGGGAATCAATCGGAAACCCTAGCGGTGGTGGAGAGTGATCAGTGCGCTGGTGTGTTTGCTGTGTTCTTGTCATTATCAGTAAGGATTTGATTTTGATGGATTCGCGGTGAAAGTGACTGGTTTTTTGTTGAACTGGTAGGGTTACAGGTGAATTCTATTGTGGAAGAGCGCGGAGGAGAGGAATTCAAGGTGAGGAGCTTATTCACGACGACTTGTTCGCTCTAGATGCTTTTTCCTATGTTAGTAATTGGTCAATGTTGAGACCTGTTTGCATGAATATGTGAAGTTTTAGTGCATATTTTGAGTTTAACGGTGAAATTTAGTAACAAAATGTTAAATTTCTTGCTTGGTGACTACTTTAATTTTTATTTATTGGTCTAGTAGAACTTGGCTTCTATTTATTGCATTTATATAAGGGTAAATCTATTTGGATAGCTATGTATTGTTATCATTGTTCAGATTTTAAGATACAAGGTCCGAGACAGTGAGTTAGCGAGTGATTAATTGGACACCCCTGAATAGACGGAACGGGAATAAAAGAGTAGTGAGTTCAACTTGTAAGTGTGTTATTTACCATGTACGTGCTGCACCAAATCTTGTCAGAAAGAAATCCAATACAAGTGTGTAATTTACCATGTCCGTGCCACACCAAATCTTATCAGAAAGGAATTCATGGTTTTTTTTTTATCGGTTTTCATCATTGTTTGGAATCCCTATTGAGTTTTTTGCATTGTGTGGTTTCAAGTTTCACTCTGAAGTTGATTTTTTTAAGAGAAGTTGAATAATTGATGCATATCATTTAACAATATATTGAGTATCATTTCTACCTTTCTTCTTTGTATTGGAGTTGCAAATGTTGAATCTCAGGCATGAGCAATAAGGAAGATGCTGCTTCCTGATATGAGTGTATTCAATTAGATTTTATTGAACTTTCAGTTTGATGGATAATATACTGACCTAGACATAGCTTGATACTTTTCCTTATCATTATATCTCACGGCTATGTGATTTTTGACAATATTCCAACACTTACACTTCTGATAAAACACACCCAGTGATTTAGAATAAGAGCGGTTTGTAATTTGAGAAGGTTTCAATTGCTTAACAAGTTAACAACTTTAGAATTAGCTTGATTTACAGTCCAATTTTTACTGTATGAGGTTTGCTTTACATATTCACAAGTTAATATCCTATACTTCTAAGTTGTTCATTGTTAGATATTCATTTAATTTTATACTCATTCACGTCTAATCGCTTCAGGAACAAGTTGGGGTGTCCAACCAGGAAGTTTCAGATAGTGTCTCAGTCCAGGCTCCCGAAGGTCAGCTACAAACTAAGCTGCAGTCAGCCACATGTCTGATGTCACCATTAGAATTGCCACCAACTTCTGTTGCACAACCTATTTCATCTGCTCCAAGCCCAACGCCAGTAGAACAAAAAGCCCTACCACTGAAAGTGAATATATGCTCGCCAGATATGGAACAGCAGAACCCTTCTAAACTGAATCCTATATCCACCATTGCAGTTGTGAAAACACCCACTTCTGATGGTTTCAACTGGCGTAAATATGGACAGAAGCTAGTGAAGAGTCCTGAAGGTTCTAGAAGTTATTACAAGTGCACATTCTCTGAATGCTGTGCTAAAAGGGTTGAGTCCTGTGATCACTCAGGCCATGTGATAGAGATGGTTTATAAAGGTCAGCACAATCATGATCCACCACAGAAGAGTGGTTGCGCAAGGGGAAAACGGCTTTCGTCTACCCAGCGTATTTTGTGCAACAGTATTGTAGAGCAACCTGCAAGAATGTTCAACGAATCATCCCCGTCTATATCCTCAAAAGAGCCCGCAGAAGATGCTTCTTCAGCTCCTGAAAGAAAACGACTGAATTCAAGCAACTCTGATGAGAATGATGGAATTCTAGTTAAGGAGGAGAGTGTCAATGAACCAGAGCCAAAACGAAGGCAAGTTTGCCCATGAATATAATATGGCATTATACCCTTCTTTATGGGCAGTTTCATAACAATGTTTTAATCCCTTCCCTTGATGGATATACAGAGTGAAGAATGACAAATTAGCATATTCAGGTCCTCCCTTAGAACCTGGAAAGAAACCAAAGTTTGTCGTGCATGCAGCTTGCGATGTAGGGATCTCAGCTGATGGATACAGATGGCGCAAGTATGGACAGAAAATGGTGAAAGGAAATCCACATCCCAGGTGCATGCCCCCTTTAGTAATTTTGCTATTATTTGATTCAACTGGACAATATCAGGGCCTTGATGATGATACTGATAGCTGGAAGCCTTCAAGTTCTATATAGCTTCTTGATCTACATAATTTCAGGAAATACATCTTGGTTTAGTTTCTTTATGTCAGTCTTATTTGATGGTTGTGCTCAATCAATGGCTGCACAGTTCATATTTATTTACTTAATATGCTAATTAGCCAGACTTGATATATTGTTAGACATCCTGTTCAGTTTCCCCATCTTTAAGAGTTTCCAGTCTGGTATGCACAACCAGCTCGTGCTTCCCCGCTATAACTTGCTCTCTTCAGCTCTGATAGGAAAAAACTCTCAGAATACACACTTTGAAGATCTGAAATGATTAATCTTTCCGTCTTGAGCAGAAATTTCATTTTGATGAGGAACAAACTGCTAATACCTTGGTGATGTTGATCATAGTTGTAGAATTGTAAAATAATATTGATCATTATTGATCTTCTTGTCTTTCAATACAATGAGAGCATCCCTTTATATAGGGATTAACTCTATGCTAATTAGGAAATACTAATACTAAACAACATAGGAAACCAAACTAAACTAGGAATAGGAAATACTTGAACTCAATTAAACTAAACTCTAACAATAGTGATGGAGACAAGGCCTACAAAGTCCATTAATTACCTGAGTTGCCATGTCTGACTTTCAAATCAAACCCATGAATTCTCTTATTTCTGTTCTGATTCACTGTTTGCATTAAACTCAGGAACTACTATAGGTGCACTTCGGCTGGATGTCCTGTTCGTAAGCACATTGAGACCACTGTGGATAACACGAGTGCCATGATAATTACTTACAAGGGGATCCATGACCATGACATGCCTGTACCAAAGAAGCGACATGGCCCACCAAGCGCTCCTCTTGTCGCTGCCATGAACAATGCGCAATCCAAGAAAGCCGAGGCCATCCAAAACCCAATATCCTCAACCAAGTGGTCAGTTGACAAAGAAGGCGAGCTGACCGGGGAGGCCTTGGACCTCGCGGGTGAGAAGGCAATTGAATCAGCTCGAACTCTTCTGAGCATAGGATTCGAAATCAAGCCTTGCTGAAAAACCCCATGAATAATGGTGACATTTTCTACGGGCCGCCGTCGAAAACAAAAGTCTAGTAGCAGCTCCACATAAAGTATTGAATCAATAGGTATGGTGATTCTGTTATGTTTCTCTCTTATTGTTTCATTTTTGCCTTGTTATTTATATGTAGTTTTCTAGACAACAGCTATGTATATTTGGTGTTGTACAATTGGGATCAGTTGGGTTAGGCTAATGACAGTGGAACAATATAGAGCATTGGTTTGGCGCACATGTTGATTTCAGGTCTATGTTGAAGAAGCATGTGCACTATTTACCCTATGGTTTAATGTTATTTGAATGTCATTGGTTAGTTTTTGCTTTGATGTTGCGTTTACATGTTATTAAACGTAGCAATGCCCCAAATTTGGCCTGCAAAATTGATATGTCGTTGTCATGTCAACAAATCAGTGAGTTAAAGTCGAATGAGATTAATATAATCAAATCTAAATGAAAATTGTTTTGATTACCATTTCATAATATTATTCTAGAAATAAACCACTTACCGCATCCTTGAAATAATAAAAGGGTTAATTGCGAAAAAGTACTATGAGGTATTCATTTTTATGTAACTTGCAGCTCTCTTCTTTCCTAATTGCAAAAAAAATACCTTGAACTTGTCTTTTTGTTACAATTTGTATAAAAATGATGATTTTATCCTTACAATCGCCGATTTGTATCCATACAAAAGAATGAGAGATTTAAAGATATGAAAATTTAGATGATTTTCGACGCATTTTTCTGCAATCATCAAAGAAGACAACAAGTTGCAAAAGTGAATACCTTAGGAATTATGATACTTTTTTGCCATTACCCTGATAAAGATGCAACATTTTGGGCATCGTGGACCTAACAACGCATGCTTCTTTTACAAGTTTTAAGTTCCTCACCTGCAGACAAGATAATATCATACGATTAACGCATGAAAGATCCATACAAGTGTTTGATGTCCGAACCAGACATTTTAGTGTAATGGGTCAGTTCATTAATCACATAATGTTCCCAGATATATGTTTGTCTTCTTCTTCCTCCATCCTGGAGTTATCTGTTTGCATTTCACAGAACATCATTTCTAATTCCACTGTACAAACAAAGAATTGCATATTTTTTTATGGCTCAGCAGAAGAGCGCAGATCACCATTTGATTCAGTAGTTCACTTCTATTCTACAAATCCACCAATCCATGGAACATAGGATACAAAAATTATGCACATACAAGGTCGATCTATTCTGACGAGAAGCTCAACTCATCAATAGCTCGGGATAGTTCAGATTCCATCGCGTCCTCGGTCTTATTGGGTTGAGCCTTGTCACTCTCCTCCTTCCTCGCCTCTGCTATGCACTCCTGGAATCTGAAGCAGCCGGTGAGATGGTCGTTGGTGATGCCTGAGACCTGCATGAACGAGTAGATGACTGTAGGGCCCACGCTTCGGAAACCCCTCCTCACAAGGTCTTTGCTTATAACATCTGCTTTTGGAGTTTTAACCGGAACTTGTCGAGGGTAACGGAATCTGCTGACTATAGGCTTGTTGTTCACAAAACTCCAGATGTACTTGTCAAATGACCCGAACTCATCTATGATCTGCTGATACCAAAACATGTACGTGTTACTAGCAATAGTAATAACAGCAACTAATAAGCAAGCTGGCATGTTGAATAAGAGGAATAATTAGGTTGCATGAAATCATTAAATAATAAAACTGCAAAGCACTGAGGACCACCAGTCAACCACTTTTCACCTAACCTGCATTACCATATTATCTCTAAACATCTATTATCTGTCATTTAATTATGGACCCTAGTTTTTGGTATACCAGGTCCACCAGGAAACACTAACTTAGAGAAACAATATTGAAACCAGCATTGTTTCTGCAGACAACACTTAGGTTTCACTTCCGGTTAAACTTCAGTTTTGGCTTAGCAGTAAATGTGACTGTTCTATATATGCATATTTCATGATGGAATAGAACAAAATCCATACCTTAGATATTTGACGTGCATTCTCAAGGATAGCACGCAGCTTAAGTTCTGATAACAAGGAATTTGCAGGGCTTCCTGGTGCAATTATCTTTTTATCATTTAATTTTGAGACATCGACTGGATCAAAATCCAAAAAAACTTCCCTACACAGAAAAGCTTGTCAAAAGAGAAAATATAGACACACGGACTGATCTAGAATAAATGTTGCATTGCTAAGAAGGAAGCTAAATGGGCATCTATAGGAACACTACCTAAAAATGTGTCTCTTGCTTAGAATAGCAGGCCATGTAAGTTCAGCCAAAGCACCAGAAAGGACAAGAAGCTCAAACAACTTCCTGCATGTGATCAAGGATTTCAAGCATACTGTTAAATAAGACCATATCAAGGTAAATCCGTTTCAATAATTTCATAAATAAAAGTAAGCTGGGTTGTCATTGTGTACCTGTCATCATGTACTGGAACTCCCCATTCTTCATCATGGAAAGCAGCATAAGCTGGGTCTAATTGACATGAAAATTTGTCAGTAGATGAAACTTGACAAGTGATCAAGTCACCTAAGAATCATCTAGGTCTATTGGCTTCCGATGGCTAACTGCTATACATAAATATAAAGTAACACAAATAGATGACATAGTTTGTAACGAACTACATATATGATGCACAGAACGTGTTTTTCACTCACTTGTGAACCTATACGCAAAAGAGTACACTGATAAATAATGAGATGAAGAATCGTCTTGAGGAAACTAAAATTTGAATTTGGATAAACAGTCTGATGAAGTGTGTTTGAAAAGTCTTATATTGAATAACTCAGACCGGCTGAAACTCTAATAACATGAATCACAACAAGTGGATGTAATGTTAATGAGCCAGCTTCAATCACCCCAAAGTAGAGCAACCTTCACATGAACCAAACTCTAGCCTAGTAGGCAGGTAAGAACTACATCTAGGTATCCAACCCTTTACTTTGGCTGAATGACACTGATCCAAGGCAATCAAACTATATCAAAAAGGGTATCTTTTAATCACAAACTAGATTTCCTAAGTGCATTCAGATGTTCCAGAAAAATTACAACTTTAAGGTATGCATTATGCAAACGAGTATTTAAACTTCTGAATTCCGATGGGTTGTTCTAGTGAAACACTCCACTTCGATACCACAGAAAATAAAAGATTATCAAAGGCATTTTACATTCTACATTAAAAAGTTAATGCTTCTTCAAACTACATGAGAAAATTTTATCAAGAAACCCCTAAATATATACTTTGGAGGATCAGGTACTCACCTGTATTTGGTGTCACCCATGCGCATTGCTTTTTGTTCTGTGAACCATTGGGTGGAGATTCAGAACCACCCTCAGACATGACACTTCTTGGCTTGGAAGCATACGGCTTTCTCCTAATCCCTAAACTATTACACTGAGTTATCCTACCAGTTGAAGCCCGACTTTGAAATGAATCCGTGGATGCATCAGAAGAACAGGAAGCATTTAATGACAAATTAGAATGCAGTAACTGCTCATGCCGCCTAAGTATCGAAGGCACACTCGTTGAATGCGACTTGGGAGAGGTGGTGGTAGCTGTAGAGGATGGATGCACTTTCTTCTCTTGTGCTCTAGTAGCCTCCTCAGGAGATTTCTCAACTTTTCTTGAAGGCTTCGAAGTAGATTTCCTAGGGCTGAATGGTCCAGCCTTGTTCCCAGCAGGTCCAAATACAGGCCTACCCTCTGAATCAGCCACATTAAGTGACCTCACTCGTGGAGCTCCGGACATTGATAAAACCCCCTTCTTCTATTCAACACAAATTCACCAGAGATCTAAGATTCTTGTGCTGAGAATCAGCAAATTTTGCCTCAAGAATTTGCTCAAATAATTCTCAAAACCTCCAAGAAGCAGCCATGAGGATTCTTTGAAACCCCCATTTCCCTTCAATTTTCAGCTCAAATCAGTTCCAAAACCCGAGAAAGCTATATCCATACAAGCTCTAATTAACCAACTACAATCACTCGCCAACTCAGATCTCAGCTTATCACTCACCTACCTTCCAAATTCACACATCCAACACCACTCGAGCTTATATCAACAGCAAAAATAACCCACAACCTACCAAAAACTGCCCACTAAGAATCCCCCATTTTCTCAGACCCGGATGTATAATCAACCGCAGAGAGCCAGAAACAAGCAGAGCTTCACAAACAACAACAATGTCAAAATGGGTTCACCTCTTCAACAGAACCAAGGTTCATCCAGACATATATACATACACATATACAGACAAAAAACTGAACTTTTCCCATTCAAATGAGCTCCAGAGAACCTCGAAGCCCAGAGATTCGACTCTGCATTGAGGGAAACGAGAGCGGTCTGTGTAAGAACTAAGAAGTGGGTGGGTTTTCTAAACTGCGTCGTTTTCAGTCGCTCCACATAGGGGAAAAGCTGACACATTCATTTGCAATTGTCATCGGTCGAAACTATTCCCCGAGAAAAGGGAAGGGAAAGCTGCCGAGAAAATGCAGGAAAGTAGGTCTCACGTACCTCGGAAAGAACTCTGATCGACTGCTGAAGAGACGACGGCTCGATCCGCGAGGAATTCAGAAACTGCTCTGCGAATTAGAGAGAGAGAGAGAGAGAGCAGAGACAAAGACACTAAACAGAAAGCGAATGAGTGAAAGAGAGAGAAATTGAAGATTGGGCAAAGCCGGTTCCCCCAAACAATCCGGATGAACCGGGTTTGAGCTCAACCGGTCTCCGGTTCAAATCGCTTTCGTGTTTATCAAAATGAAGAATGATAAACACACACACAGCCTGCAGTGCAGACCCAACGAACCAGAGAGCAAGGGCTCATTGTAAGTCCGTAGAGACTCGCACACCCAACAATGGCCGCCATTGTTGTGTCTCTGGCCACTTCACTTGCTAGTGCTTCTTCTTCCTCTCGCTTGCTCTTCAGATTGCCTGCTGCTCCGATCCTGCGGCTCTCAGTCGCGGTTGCTGGAGGAGCGCCCTTGTCGTGTCGCGGAGGAAAGCGCTTGGCTCACACTATCGCTAAGGCTAACCTTGGCCTCACTCAACCTACCATCACAGAACCTCCCAAGGTCTCTTCAAATCCTCTCTGTGCTATCAATTGTGCAATTCCTTATCTGGGTTTTGTGTGTTTCTGTGTTATTTATCTTTTTGGGTTGTTGGGTTCGTTTTGGGAGGATAAATTCTATTTTCGACTGATTGTTTTTAGAATCCCACTTATAAAGGTGGTTCCTTTTCTAGTTTGTAGAATTTGTTGATGCTTGGTAGATTGTTGTAATTGATTTTCTCTATGATTGAGTTTTTGGTTCTGTGTTTCTTATATTTCAGAAGGCCTGTTGATTGTTTTCTGTCATTTTGGGTGCATTCTGGTAGTGAATGATAATAGTTGATTTTAATTGATGCGTTTTCTTTTCTATCTGTTTTTTTTGTAATCCTACCATCAAATCTTGCTCAATTTTTTTTTAATCTAAGATTGAATTTGGCTATACAAACTTACTTATGTATATGTTAAATTGTTGATTATTTGTTATTTATTGGAAATGGCTTTATGTCCATGAATCGGGTTGTTTCAGAGTTACAATTACATAATATGGAGGTCCTGAAATGTTTTTCTTTGCTGATACACTGAAATGATATGCTATGTGTTTGTGGTAAATTTGAATAGATATCGTTTGCCGCAAAAGAGATTGATGTGACAGAATGGAAGGGAGACATACTTACAGTGGGCGTCACTGAGAAAGACTTGTCGAAGGATGAAAATTCAAAGTTCCAGAATTCAGTTTTGAAAACTCTGGATTCCAAATTGGGAGGCCTCTTATCTGAAGCTTCTTCAGAGGAAGAATTCACTGGGAAGACCGGTCAGTCTACCATTCTCAGGCTTCCTGGAATTGGGTCCAAAAGAGTTGGCTTGATTGGCCTCGGGAAGTCAGCTTCATCTACAGCCGCATTCCAAAGTCTTGGTGAGGCTGTTGCAGCAGCAGCAAAGGCTGCTCAAGCAAGCAACGTCGCAGTTGTGCTTGCTTCTTCTGAGGGTCTCTCAAATGAATCGAAGCTTAATAGTGCTTCAGCAATTGTATCTGGTAATGCTTTCGTTGGTTATTAAATAAAACTTAGTAGTATTGCATGATATTGATGGCATATATATTTCTTCAAGTATTCTAGCATGAATCTGAGGTCTGTCAGAAGAAATGCAACATGCATACATTTTTATAGGGGTTAACATTTAAAGTTTAACCTTTCTTCCAAATGGCTCTATGGTAGGTACTGTGTTGGGCATACATGAAGATAATAGATACAAAACAGAGTCAAAGAAACCGAAGCTTGAATCTGTGGATATTATTGGCCTTGGAACTGGACCTGAACTAGAGAAGAAGCTCAAGTATGCTGAATACGTTTCTTCGGCTGTAATTTTTGGAAGAGAGCTTGTAAATTCCCCTGCAAACGTGCTTACCCCTGGTTTGTATAAGCTCCATTCACGGAGTTTTGTTAATCCATTTCCCTTTAGTCTGTCTTATTTGCCTTTGTGTTTCACTTTCTTTGGCATGTGAGCTATCTAAGGATGCTAATTCTGCACCTGAATTTTATTGTCCATTTTTATGATAATTTTTTTACTGCAAGTGTTAACTGTAAACTTTGGTCTTAATGTAAGTTGTCTTCTATACTTCAGCGGCACTGGCAGAGGAAGCTTCAAAGATTGCTTCTACTCACAGCGATGTTTTCTCTGCAAAAATATTGTCTGAAGAGCAATGTAAGGAATTGAAAATGGGGTCCTATTTGGGAGTTGCAGCTGCCTCAGCGAATCCACCACATTTCATACATTTGTGCTACAAACCTTCAAGTGGACCCATTAAAGCTAAACTGGCCTTAGTTGGAAAAGGATTGACTTTTGACTGGTAACTATTATATTTACGAGTTAAGCTGCTTTCAAGTTATTTTTCATCATGGAAGAAAGGGGTATTTGAGATATAAAATCTGGGTGAAAATTAGATCCAGTTTTGGGTAAATTCTAGGTTTGCACAATGGAGATATGAACACTATGCTTACATATAGAAATACCACTACAAAATATGTCTTTTTGAAACTTAATCTGCTGTTCATTACTTGCAAGTTTGCTGGTTGTGTGTCTCCATACATGTTAAATATTTATTTTATATGTTACTAGTGGTGGCTACAACATCAAGACAGGACCTGGCTGCTCAATCGAACTCATGAAATTTGATATGGGAGGTTCAGGAGCTGTTCTTGGTGCAGCAAAAGCCATTGGTGAAATCAAACCTCCCGGAGTAGAGGTAAACTACAATGATAGTTTTCTTATGGGCTTTATTGAATCTTTTAGCAAAGCACATCCCTCTGACTTGTTAAAGGGTTTTGTACGTATATAGGTTCACTTCATTGTAGCAGCATGTGAGAACATGATAAGCGGGACTGGTATGAGGCCAGGAGACATTCTCACTGCCTCCAACGGAAAGACAATCGAGGTATTGATTTTCTTATGTTCATTAAAGAAACACATATTTAAAAGCCATTTCTTAAGAGGTAGTGTAGAGGATTCAATCGATGTTCCATAGTTGTAACTTGTAAGGTAAGAATTTCCATCGGTTTTTTTTTTCAGGTCAATAACACTGATGCTGAAGGTCGACTTACACTGGCTGATGCTTTGGTATATGCTTGTAACCAAGGCGTAGACAAGGTATATTGCATATATCAGTTGCATTTTTTCATTTCATAACATATCGGATTCAAGTACTTCAGTGGAACTATAGTTTATACATATTTGTTTACATTACAGATAATAGACCTGGCAACATTAACAGGGGCTTGTGTAGTGGCTCTCGGGCCCTCTATTGCAGGTATAGAATAATCTTCTTCTGTGGAACTACACTCAGAATCTAAGATGTGGTTGGTGAATTGTCAATGTAATGTTATTATTTGTAGGTGTTTTTACGCCTAGTGATGAGCTGTTGAAGGAGGTGCTTGCAGCTTCAGAGGTCTCCGGGGAGAAATTTTGGAGGATGCCAATGGAGGATAGTTATTGGGAGTCCATGAAATCAGGAGTGGCAGATATGGTAAATACCGGCGGACGACAAGGTGGTGCCATCACAGCAGCCCTTTTCTTGAAACAGGTATGTAGTAGCTTTACCCAAATAGTCAGTATGCATTTTATTCCCATTTAGTCTCTAAAGATATGTCAATCGTTCCAATTTAGTCCCTCTTTATGTCATTTTGTTTCAGTTTAGTCCTTGTGATTGCACCAACAAAGTATCATGGACTTATTTGGAATAAAACATGGTTTAGTCCTTTTATGTCTTTGCTGAATTGAACTGGATGGTGTTGCAGTTTGTGGATGAGAAGGTGCAGTGGATGCACATCGACTTGGCGGGGCCCCCGCGGGACGACAAAAAAGGGGGGGGGAAGGGGGGGAAAAAAAGCCATTGTCAACGGTTCCCTTGAGGAGTGTC